>JAAEAF010011739.1:0-20035 GCA_011037195.1 Triatoma infestans | reverse complement strand
GTAAATGACACGTTGTGACTGGCGAATGAACTCTGATGTATATCTATCTCCCGTCGCTGTATTTATGTAGTTTCTCCCACTCTAGTCAGAGAGAGTGGTCCTGTCATTTTGTCTCTCTTTCTCTGCTATGGATCCTCTCTTTGGATCCTATTACAAAGCATGGGTGTTGATTAGCCAAAAATTTCCGATTGTTTTAGTTAATGCAAAATTAATTTTGGAGTGTTGTTTAATTGTTAAAAATCCTATACCAGAGTCAAATTCGTTTTGAGTAATTTGAGCCATTTATGTCTCAGCTGAATTTCCATTTGGT
The DNA here is from genome assembly GCA_011037195.1 of Triatoma infestans. Lineage (NCBI taxonomy): Eukaryota > Metazoa > Arthropoda > Insecta > Hemiptera > Reduviidae > Triatoma > Triatoma infestans. The sequence goes on along the minus strand of JAAEAF010011739.1, from coordinate 19,725 downwards.
CTGTGGATGAGATAACTATGATTTATTTCCTTTTCTAACTTAACATGATTCTAATTAATGTTATCCAGTATATAGTATGTCCTTATTTAATGTTGCCTTCAATTCATCCGACCAGCTAATCTTCATTGTCAAGTAAGTTACAACAATTCGTTTTCCTCATTAATTTTTAATATAATATTTAATACCGTTTTGCCTGTTAAGAAGGTTTGTGAGCAGCAGTGAAATTTACCTAGCCTAGTTAATTTGCGAATGATCTGGACCACCACTCCAATAGCTTCTATAACTTTATCGAGTAAAATTCGTTAAGCCAAGAGAGTGGATGGGAGCGAATGTTCCAAGAGTTGGGCAAGTAATAGATATTTTTCAATTTAACCCTTCGTTTACTAGTGCTTGTATGTGTTAAAAATTTATGTGCTATAGTTTTCGTATTCCTTGTTATATTTCCATAAAAGTTATTTGGCGTCCAGCAACCCTTCCTCAGTAGCTTACCCTGCTGAGGTGGTTCTCTGAAAGCACAACCATTATTTGAACCAACCTGCCAATCGTGGACAGATGAGCAGATGCCGACATTGAGTGCCCAATATTGGAAGACCTATAGGCCAAATCCCTGCTCAGTACACCGCTTGTTAGTTGCGGTGTGTGGGATCTGTTTTGAAGTAAGCAGTAGAGGGATCTCTTATTTAGATGTGTGTCTTTTTATTTTACCCTTAGATTTCCAATAACCCAACAGAAATATCTAACAACTATTATTTGAAACATTTTTCCGAATAATTTTAAACCGATACTAGGTATATGTGAGTTAGACTCAAACATTTGACAGCCGCGGCGGGTGTAAGAATAAGGTGTCTACAATTTAGATATAAGGTAATATTCAAGTAAATCTTATGCCATAAAAATCGACAAAATAATCATCCATAATCTATAATTTTAATATAATACTAAGGACACTAAATATTCAATAAAAATTCCAAGAAAATTTGTTAATTAGTATTTTAATTATTGCAGAAAAAAAAGTCGTGTGACTATTGTGCACCAGATTATTTATTTATTTATTTTATTATATATTTTGCTTGAGACCGGTCTAAACAAAGAGGTTTGTACATTATTATTATAACTGAAATTAAACCAAAATACAAAGAAAAATAAGAAGATACACAAAAATAAATTACAAATTAACAAAAATAAAGTACTTATTGACATACAAGTAAATTCAATATAGAAGAAATAATTATGAACCTAGTCTTTATGTAAAATAAGAAGAGGTTCATAAATTAAATAAATATTCTAGGTTTCTAAATATAATTATTAAAAAGTGATTTTTTCCTTTCTTTATCGTATATAGTTATTTAGTAAGCTCCTTATTAATCGAAAATTAAGTTTCTTATTTTGCAGGCCCCATCTACAAAAAAATATATATCGTTTAATTTCTTTAAACTTGATACTTGAGCAAATCCACAATGGGTTCGCTACGATTTTGAATATAATCCAACAAAAATCTTTCTCTCAGGTTTGCCAGCCAGAGGACAACTTATAAAGAAATGATTTAAGTCATCACTTTCTCCGGAATTACATATTGGACAACTTTGAGAACTATCCAGCACATAACTGTTCCCATTGTGAAACAATCTTATTAATTTAATATACCAAATTCGCAATTGACATATAATTCGTGTTTTGATAATAGAACATTTGAAATTGCTAGAGGGCTCAACAAAGTCCAGAGAAGATATTTTCCAGTAAAATGGATTATAGTTAGAATTCAAAATCCGGGCAACATCCTGTGAGAAAGAGTGGTTGGTTAATTTAGAAATCAAATCAGTTTCATTTTCTTAAAGTCACAATTATTTTGGTTATTCCAAATATCCTGTTCTCCTATTTCTAAAAATAGCTGTTTTACCTGAGAGGCCCAATAAAGTTCTAAGGAGTTATGAGGAGAACAATCTATCTCCAGCAATTTTTCATAGCAAATTTTGGGAAGACCATCTGGTGACATTTTATTAATTTTATCTAGCCAATTAAATTATTCTAGAGAATACTTTAATTTTCAATTCCCTTACACTCAGTTCGGCTCGGAGTAGATAATTTGGGGTATTTCGAGGAAGCAGAAAGATGGATTTCAAGAATTTGGATTTACATTGTTCAACCACATCGAAATATCTGAGAGCCCAAACCTCCGATAAATATAATAAAGTTGCTTCGGCTATTGCTGAGAATATTTTTAAGGGACCCTCATTGGATTCTATTCTTCTCTTTTTAAGTATCCCCTTAATGTTGTTGAAAGCGATTAAGCCCTTGTTTTTAAAATAATTGGCAGCTATCAAAAACCTACCAGAAGAAAGGGGGACCCCCAAGTAAGTATAATTTTCAACAACAACAATCTTTTGTCCTTCATAATACCAATCTCTCATTACCTTTCGCTTTCCTCTTTTCCGGAAGCACATCATCCTAGTCTTATCTATATTCAACTGAAGGTAATTACTTTTGCAATATTCTGCCAAAAGTCTAATTTTAATAAATCAATGTCATTATTAATTTTTAGACCACAAACTCCATGCTCTCTGAAATATTCCTCTATATTAGAATTAGAATTAGAATGCTGCAGGGGGGGACTAAAACCCAGGCACCGCAGCCTCCCATTAAGGCTTATTGTGCCAACCCCTCAAACCTAGTAGCGGAAGCCCCCCTCTTCATGAGGTCCAGAACCTTCCCCACCAGTCCCTCCTGGAGCACGATTTCCTCCGGTCTCAACGTGCCGAAGATGTCGTACCTCAGTCTGCCGATTGCAACGCAATCAAACAACAGGTGAGAGGCCGTCTCCTCCTCCTCCTGACACAGTCTGCACAAGGGCTCTACATCCACTAACCCCACCTTGTGTAGATGTTTTTTGAACCTGCCATGCCCAGTAAACAGGCCCGTTATCAGAGAGATCTGATACCTGCTTAGACCCAGGATGTATCTGGTCCTTCTTTCACACAGCTCTGGCATGACCATTTTGCCGTGTTTCGCTCCAGTACTCAGCCTCCAGTATCGGTTATGTTCCCTCCGAGTCCAGTCTCTCAGAGCCGCTCTTACCATACTTTTGGCCACCCCTAGAGCAGGTTCCGGTCCGAGGAAGGGAGTGTTCGCTCCCTCCCTGGCCAGTTGGTCGGCTATTTCATTTCCCATGATCCCCTTATGCCCCGGCACCCATACTAGCCGCACTTTGTTGTGCCGGGCTAATGCCTCCAGGGAGTCTCTACACTCCCTGACCAAAGGGGAGGTGATTCTGAACGCCCGAAAAGCGTTCAGCGCAGCCTGGCTGTCCGAGAAGATGCATATCTCTCTATTTCTAGAGTCCATACGCAGGTTCTCCTCAGCACAGATCTTTATTGCATGCACTTCAGCCTGGAATACTGTGGAGTAACCCCCGAGAGGCCTCGCAATACGTACCTCCGGTTTGACCCCATAAATCCCGGCTCCAGTTCCGCAGGCCATTTTGGACCCATCCGTAAACCAGGATCCCCCAATCCGGCCCCGTTTCTCCCAACTTTTAGCCCACTCCGACCGTGACGTTACTATCACTTGAAAGGGGAGCTCAAAGTGGAACGTTGGACAACTCACCTCCCCAGCCATCCTAAAGATAGGGCTAGGGGCTACCTTCTGGATGATGTCCAAGTGCTTGGCTAAGGAGCTTCTATGCTTCCATTGGCCATTGCTCATTAGTCTGTACGCACTGGTTCTCGCCTCCGCCTGTATCAAAAGATGCAGATGAGGCAACCCCAGCAGAACCTCTAATGCAGTCGTTGGGGCACTACAAAACGCCCCCGAAATCAGCATACACGCCAGTCTCTGAACCCCAGAGAGGCTCTTCCTCGCGCCTTGCTGTTCCATTTTCGGCCACCAAACCACTGCCCCGTAGGTCAGGACAGGTATGATGGTCCGTTTGTAGAGCCAGTGGACCATTTTTGGGGAAAGTCCCCATGTTTTTCCACAAGCTCTGGTGACTCCACAGAGAGACTTTTTCGCCTTCTGTGTTACATACTGACGCCCCAGGTAAGTTTGGCGTCCAACATGATCCCCAAATATTTCACCTGTCCACACACATCTAGAGTTCTTCCGAAGAAGCTCAGTGTGCTGAAACAATCCACATTCCTTCTTCTGGTAAATGGAACCAAGGTGGTCTTGGAGGGGTTGACCGACCATCAAGTCAACCCTTCCGCACCACCCCTCCACCACTCGCAGGGCCTCCTGTAGTAACTCACTAACCATAGTTTCGTGTCTGCCCCCCGACTACAACGACCACATCATCCGCATAGCCAAGGACAGAACAACCCCTGCGATCAAGCTCCACAAGAAGTTCGTCTACAACCTTGCACCACAAGAGAGGAGACAAGACTCCCCCTTGAGGGCGTCCCCTTGTAGCCGTAGTTTCAAGCGTCTCCTCATAGAGGCTAGCTAAGATCTTTCTAGTTCTGAGCACGCTGCCAATCCACCCGGTAATGGTCCGATTCACCCCGTGCCTTTCCAAAGCTAGTGTGATTGAGCTGTGGGTCGTGTTGCTGAAGGCACCCTCAATGTCCAGAAACACTCCCACAGCCACTTCCCTGCGGTATACTGCCGCCTCCAATTCTCCAACAAGGGAGTGGAGGGCCATCTCGCAGGATTTACCCCTCTGGTAGGCATGCTGATTAGCATGCAGGGGCCGCAGTTGAAGCACCGTTCCCCTGATATGCAGATCTACCAGTTTCTCCAACACTTTCATCATAAATGAGGAAAGGCTGATCGGCCTAAAGTCCTTAGCCTGGGTATGAGTTCTCTTCCCAGGCTTCGGAATAAAGACGATTCTTACAGGCCTCCATACCAATGGAATATGGTTAAGGGCCAAACTTGCTTCCTCTATATTAAATGTAAATAAATTAAAAAGGAGAGGGTTCAAAGATTCACCTTGCAAAATTCCCTTGTGAATGGCAATTTCATTACTTGTAACACCGTTTACATCAAGTTTTATTCTGGCGCAATTATAAAAATTGATCATTATACGTAAAAATTTAGCACCAACTCCCAAGATCCTTAGCTTCTCCCACAATTTAACATGACTCAAAGAGTCAAAAGCTTTTTGGAAGTCAATAAAAAAACCCAACACAGAAATTCTTTTCCTTATCAAATTGGAATTAATTGCAGAAGTTAATACAAACACATTATCTAAACAGCTACGGGACTTTCTAAACCCACTTTGTATTTCAGGGATTTTGTTATATGTTTCTGCCCAATTGGAAAGTCGTAGCCTTAGTATATTGGTAAATAATTTAGAGATTGATTAAAAAGTGCTATGCCTCTATAATTCCCGGGGTCAGTATCATTTCCTTTTTTGAATAATAACTTAATGATAGCTAATGACCAATTTTTGGGAGGCCCCTCGCTATCTAAAATTTTGTTAAGCAATCCAAGCAAAAATTCCATTGAAGAGGGGGTTAAATTTTATACATCTCATAAGGAATACTGTCCGTCCCAGTTGCTTTATTACGCTTTGCTAATAAAATTACTTGTCTGAGTTCATTTAGCGTGATTTTGTCATCAAGGATTGGGACTACTGTTTCAAAGACATGGATGAAGGACTAATATACGAGGTACAATAATGTATTTTATTATAATATTCAGTCCGCCTTTCAATACTAATAGGGTTTATCTTACGCGGTGTGTAGCCTATAGCTTTAACTGTTTTCCAGAAATCACAAGAGTTAGTTACATTGGACAATCTTTCAGTTATTTGAATCGAATATTCTTTTTTACACTTTTTAATAAGTCGTCTATATTCATTTCGTTCCAACAAAAACAGCTATACACTCAGATCACCAGAATGTTTTCCCTTAATTTTCATTTTTAATTTCCTTAACTCTTTTTTCTTTTGCCTACATGGCTCATTAAATCACGGATTCTTTGAATTTACATATAATCTAAAATTGTTGTTTTTAGGAAAATACTCTCTAAGCATTTCACATTTTCCCGCCACCTTATGCAATGTGCTAATAAAATTATCATATTGAGAAGTTACACAACTATCACCATCAAAGAGTAAACATTCATAGGTGCTAAGTTCTCTTTGAAAAAGTTCGGTCTTACTATCGTCCCACTATATTATGGTTCTTTTTTCAAATCTAGCAGAATTAATACTACCTATATTATAAAGATATGAATTCCACCATACATGGTTAATTTACAGAATAGGTGATCACTTAAATCACTTAAGCACACTATCTCCATTACATAAAGGTTCATTGCAGCTTCATGATTGACAACAATTAACAATTACTACACTGACCAATAGTAGCGAAAAATATAATTAGCTGGAAAATCTGAATAAGTTCTACCGTTAACAATAATTAAACCAAATGTCTCTAAGATTTTAAGTAATAGGTTTCCTGTTTCAGAAACTATTTCATCATACGATTTTCTATAACATTTGAGATTACAATTTTCGAAAATATACTCATCAAAGTTATTATTGTGTAGGCCAACACGAGCATTCCAGTCACCTCCGCACACTAGTTTGGCATCAGTATACAATTCTGTTATTTTGTTTAAAACTTCTTCAAAATCTGCTATCTCCAGCTTATAAGTTTCAGTATAAGGCTTGAAATAAACTAGGCCTACTATGTATACACCAGATTTGTTTGAAAGAAAATTTTTCAACTAAATAATTCGTTAAACAAGATTTGCATGCATAATTTTTCCTGCCAATTTCATTTTATTCTTTCCTTTTAGATAATTTCTGTCAAAGGAAACGTTTTATTAATAGAGCATAAAAAAAAAAGAAGTCATTTTTAAATACCTTTCTCCATTCTAGGACGACCCACACATAGTTTCATATTTGTGGGTAGAGAAAAGGTATGTTTGAACAATACGCTTAGTAAAAAGACAAAAAGTAAAAGGAAAGTCCTGGAAATTTTACATATTTTATTATAACACACAAAGAAAAGCCAAAATATGAATTTCTTTATTAATTTTTTTTTTTGAAAATATAAACCATATTTATGCTGTGATATTCCATAAAAATTACAAGTCTGGTGAAATACTTGAAAGAATTATTAATGACAAACTATTGTGTGTGTGTGTGTGTGTGTGTGTGTGTGTGTATGTGTTTAGAGGATGAATTTAATTAATAATATGTATTTATTAATGTATATGTATTAATATATATATAGATAGATAGATAAACTTTATTGTATAAAGCATACAGCTTGTTACAACTGAGTTGTTAGTATTCATAATAAACTAGTAGGTAAATAAATAAGTACAATAAGACAAAAACAAATATAAAAAGCAATACTCTTCTTATAAGTAATAAAAATGTAAACCAAAAATAAAATATCTCTTTTTTCGTTTTTATCCTACTATTTCTTTCATATTTTTTATTTTTTATATTTATCATTTAATCATTTAATACGGCAGAACGAGCTTTTAAGATTATACAAAAATATTTATATAATTTAAATATATTTGTTTTAGTTTGGTTATTTTTAAGGTTAAATATAATTTGTTGAGGTGAATCATTACTATTTATGTTCATTATAGAGCTTATATTATTATACAAAGAACAATTTAATACAATATGTATGAGATCTTTCTCGTTAAGATTACACAACATGCAAGTTTTTGTAGGATCTATTTTATAAATTACATTGTTAATATTAAATTTCATAAAATAATTATTACAAAATCTAAATTCTGCAAAAAATTTAATAAATTTTAAAGGAACATTTAATTCTAGATATTGTTGACAGGTCAAAAAATCTTTAAGCGTGTATGTTGTATATAACTGTTGTGAGAAATTTGATTTAAACAAACGATCAACATCAGCTGATATTAGTGAAAATTGGAATAAATTTAAAATATTTTTAAAGTTGTTACTGTTTAGTAAAAGACCCGTTAAATTCTCTAAATTATCGATACATGTCTTAGAAATTACATTTTTAACCTGAGAAAACCAATTGTACTTTAAACAGTTTTTCTTATTGTAACTATTTTGTCATACTCGACTAACTGCTTAAAACAAATTTTGGGCAACCTGTGTTCTTCCATAGATTCCATTTTTTTTATCCAATTTAAAGTTTGCTTTAAAACAAAAAAACTCATATGTAATTCTCCAGTTTCAAGTCTTAGCAAGTGGTTAGCAGCATTCTTTGGAAGGCATAAGAGCCTCTTGAAGAACCGCAATTGAAGTGCATCAATATCATTTAAATATCTTAATGCCCACACTGAGGAAGCATACAACAGGCTGTTACCAATAATTGATTTAAACAAATATATTCTTGAACTCCAAGACCTAGACTTTCCCTTGCTAAGAATGTCAAAAACACTGCCCGTAGCCATGTTAGCTTTGCTAATTGATGACAAAAGGTTTTCTTTAAAAATACCTGAAGTAGAAAAAGTTACACCTAAGTAAACATACTTTTGGACAATTTCAATCGGTTCACCTCTGTAAATAAAAGACCTTGTTAATTTAGGTTGTTTGCCACTCATATTGAATTTCATAATTTTAGTTTTTTTAACATTTACTTTTAAAAAATGTTTAGCACAATATTCATCTAAAATTTGTAATTTATAATTTAAATCTGTGTAACAATCAGCAAATATCGTGAGATCATCTGCATAAGCCAATAATACAATATCCTTATTGTTATTAATTCTAATAGTATTTACACCTTGGTTAATAAAATAGTTTTCTATATCACTAATGTAGTGGTTAAACGCCCACGGGGATAAAATTTCACCCTGAATAATGCCTTGAGTCAGATTAAATTCTGACGAAACGTTGAAGCCACATTTAATTTTAATAGTAGCAAATTCATATAATTTCTTAATAAATATTAATATATATATATTAATAATGTATATGAATTACAATTAATTAATATATGTAGAGAGTGGAAATGGATACACACCCATTCAATATTTACTCGGTACTTTTTGTAAACAAGTTTCTTTTTACACGGCAAGTTATCCCTCTAATTGAGTGGTAATTTTTATAAATAGTATTAATTTACGCGGTCTGAAGAAATATTTTTTTATAATCTTTCATTTAATTTATTACATATCAGAGTGACACAAATTCTTACTTGAATTTACTAAATACATAACTCTGAACGTTATGGTTTTTTTTAACATGCTGAGAGTTTTGGAAATTGATCGTTTAAGCGATAGCAATTTTTTTCTGCTATCGCTGAATAATGTGACGATTACCACACTAAATTTGGTGAAGAAAGTCAAATTTCACACAAAAGTGAGTTGCACACTACTTGCTCTCACTACTGTGAGAAAGTAACATTATTCAATGTTAATTAGCTCGATTGACTGATTGAACTTAGCCCAGGAGTAAGTTAAAGTAAAAAACTACTATTGCAACTAATAAAACGGTATTTTATTTTTATGGTAGTAATGCAGACTCTATTTTCGCGATTTTCATCCGCGTAAAACAATTACGTGGTACAGAAAATCCGCGTAAATGGAGGGAAGGGTGTAATACTAATCCACTCCTACCTACAAGATCTTTGTCGCTTCCTCTCATATCAGTACTAGGACATGTTTGTAATGGTATAAATATGCTGGTGAAAAATTTACTTGCTAGTATTTGTGTGTATGTTAATTAGGTAAAAGAAATCAGCTATTTCCTTTGCTGTTTCGTGTTTAGTGTATCAACGTAATTGAAGTTACAGCAGTTGTAACCTTCTTGCTTGTTGATTCCATAATTGTTGATGTGAATGTAAAAAATGTTGGCATCTCTTGAGATTTTAAACGATGCGAGAATATGAAAAGATCGATATAGTTCAGGGAAATTATTTCTTGAGCACCCTAATTAAGAGTCCATCACTTACAACAAAATGGAAAGATATTATTAATTGGAAATTTTTGAAATACTCACAATAATCAAGCACATGAAAGGATTAAAGTAGAAATATGCAAAATTTCATTTTTACTTTCCTAAAATCTGGTTAAGATTCTTACACATGTAAATTTTATTATGAAAATTCTCTAAATTTAAAGTTGTACTCTTAAAATATATATATCGTACAGCTTTCATGAGCATTATTAAAGTTTATTTTTATAAACGTATCAAACAAATTAAGCACTACAACAAGATAATGACCAGGGAAGGGAACAGCTCAGTGGATAGCACACTGGTCTCCCACGCGGAGGTCCAGTTTCGAGTCCAGCTGTGCTGCCCTTAGATTTTCTCTTCCTAGGAACCTCTACAGCCCACTGGTCGGTGATGGAAAGTGTTGTCTGCAACGAAAGAACACTGTCCGGAGGCCGGCAGTGCACTCAGAAGGCTCCGGGCGCCAATTGATGTGGACACACCTTAAATTTAGAAAAAAGGAAAAAAGGTAATGACAAGAGTTATAATCTCAATTTTTATTTTAATCGGAGAATATACCTACCTACCCATTGGCGCTACGGTCCTTCAAGGACCTGGGCCTGCTCCACTACTCTTCGCCATTCCTCTTTCTCTAGGGCAAGTCTTCTCCATCTCCTCACACCGAGTCTTCGGAGGACTTCCTCCAAATCGTCAAGCCATCTTTTACTTGAGCGTCCTCTACTTTCACGTCCTCCAGGCTTACCTTTCAGTAATTTTTTGGGAATTCTCTCAGCTGACATCCTCTCCACATGTCCCAGCCAATTCAACTAATTCCTTCTTACGAAAGAGACCAGATCCGGCTCGCTGTACATCTGTCGAAGTTCGGCATTCTTTCTAATCCTCCAGTGCCCACCCTCACAGACAGGTCCATATATTCTCCTGAGTACTTTCCTTTCCCATATATTCAAAATCTCCTCGTTTTCTTTGGTAAGTACCCAAGTTTCACAGCCATAGGTAACGATAGGCCTAATTACTGTTTTATATATAAGAACCTTCGCTCTGTGTGTCAAACCTCTGAACTTTAATGGCTTCTGGAGTGCAAAATAACATTTATTACCGACCGTTCCTCCAGCCCTTCATTTTTCTCGGTAACGAGAGCTCCCAAATATTTAAATTGACTTACAGCCCGGAAGACATGCCTTCGAAAAGAGAAATCTTCACTGGCACTATTGGAATTTCTCGAGGTTCTCATGTACACCGTTTTGTCGTCTTTGATCTGCAAACCCATCTTTATTGCAGCATCTTCAAATTCCTCAAAAGCTCCCGCAAGCGCTGCTCTTGTTCTAGCCGTTATCACAACATCATCAGCGTAGGCTAGATGTTGTGTCATTCTGTTGAGAATGGTACCGTTCGGATTAGTCCGAATGACCCGTATTGCATGTTCAAGCTCTAGATTAAAGAGAGTTGGGGAAAGAGGGTCACCTTGTCTCAAGCCGCTTTTTACCGCAAACGTATCCGACAGCATACCTTGGATCTTAACTTTACAGCTACTTCCGGTGAGTGTCATCCGAGTTAGCCTTACCAGCTTACTAGGAATCCCTAATTTCAGCATATCTTTAATTAACTCTTCTCTGTTTATGCTGTCGTAGGCCTGCTTAAAATCTATGAAAAGATGGTGCAGATCGATATTATACTCGTAAGATTGTTCCAGCATCTGTTGAACGGAGAAGATATGATCCACAGTAGACCTTCCTGGTCTAAAACCACACTGATACTCTCACTGATATAATCTCAATTTTTATTTTAATCGGAGAATAAATATAATATAGTCCAAATTATTGAGCAAGTAATCGTTTCCGCGCAATGCAATATCTGCGCAGATTATAACTGATGAAAGTTAATCATTCTCAATTGTATGGAATATAGTTGTAGCCGGTTTAAAAATTGAATTTCTAGTAGGAATGACAACTATATTTGATTAAAAAATAAAATTAAATAGCAATTCTTTCTTTTTACTGACATTTCTGGATTTGTTTTTAATTTTCATTCATTTCAGTTCACTTTAATTAGAACTGGATAGATGAATAAAAAAGAATCTGGTATGAAACATTCATAGAACTTTTTACTCTTCCAGTTGTTAAATACAATTACAAATAAAATGACAAAAAGTATATATAGCAAAAAGTATATATGACTTTGTGTATGCAAAAAGTATATCTGTGATTCGTATGCATTTTGGAAATAATAAGTAAGGATTTAAAGAAAACGTTTAATTATCTACCTATAATCCTGTAGAGCCAGTAGAGGCGGCCGGGAGCCTTGCGCGGAAGGATCTGCTGTCAAGAGAGGCACAGGAAAAAAATAAATAAAAGTTGGCCACGGTCAGCAAAAGGGTGGGAAATACAGATCTGTATAATACTTAGGAGAAGCAGCACACTTCTTAAAAAATCTGGCGTGAAACACTCACATAAATTTCTCTTACTCGTGTTTTTTTCTCCTAGCAAGAGAAAATCTAACAGCAGCACTGCTGGACTCGAACCCGGAACCTCCGCGTGGGAGTCCAATGCGCTAACTAATCCTGCGCTAACTACTGGCCAATCTCTTCCCTCTCACTTCTTTTATGTAAGTAAAGTGATAAATTTTCTATTATCTTCAAATTCTTCTCATTAGTCGTAGTATAATGTGTTGTGGGGACAAGTACCTTCTCAGGCAAATGACAAAAGTGTTTACAATGTGGTCCAGAAGGGAGCGCCAATATATTGAATCGAATGCATATAACATTTGAAATTTAATGTCACAATTTTCGCAGAGCCATAATAAATAAATGTTTGAAATAAAAGTGATGAATTTATATATGTGAAGTTAGTATTCCATGTTTAAAGAAGTTCGTATCGTAGTTTGCGAGAAAATTGCAAAAAGCTCAAAAATTCATCGGTAAAATCGCACTTCCGGCTAACCGATATTCTTGAAATTTGGAATACCAATGAAATTTGTAATATAGAACCACGGTAGAATGATATATTGCACTGAAGTGGAACTTTAGAGGAGAGCCTAACGCTACTGTTCCCCCCACAGCTCCCAAAAATCAATTTTCCCAGGAAAATGTTTCAAACACAAGTGAGCGGTGAAACTTTGTATCAGATGCGTTGGTCTGTAAGTCTAAACGTATTCCCAAGATTTTTTGTTTTTGAGATATTGGTTCACATATTCTCACACAGATTTTCCTTAAAATTATTTTTTCGTCCTCAAGAGACATCAACATAATCATTTTAGATAAAAAATCAATTTTCAGAATTTGACACATCGCAATAGATACTATTAACTAGAGTAAGAGAAATGTAAAGTTTGTAATGGCACTTAAGTCTTGGGTTTAAACGTTTTGAGGTTTTCTAAATATTCTGGAGAAATCCCCCCACCCCCAGTTTCTATTACCGAGTCGCACACCGAATTGTATATTATACAGTGAATTGGTGTTAATTTGTTGTATTTGCTAATATTAAAATTGCATTTCTCTTATGTTCTGAAAGTTTTGTGATGTCCTCCTCTCTCCTTCCGTAATTGCTTGGCAAAGAATTAAATAATAAAAATTTATTCTTCTACAAAAAATGGTTGGAACTCTCGGTAATTTGTGGTTTAATCTTCCAGTATCGGATTAGCCGCCACTAAAAAAGCCCTACCGTTTTGAGATCGGTCATAGAAAGAAGGTACTTAATTTTTTAGGAAATACAAATAATTCTAATTTCATCCTCTGTATGGGGAATTATGTTCAACTTTCTGAATTAAAGTAGGATCCGTGGCTTTTTAAAATTAAATTTGAGTTGAGCCTTAATTAACTACCTCTGAGGGAAAGTATAGATACTTGCTCTTTATGTAATTTAGAAGGGAAAGAGGAAACGTATCACATTTTCCTGTATTAAAGGAATTTATGGACAGGCTTCCAATTTTAAGATATCTTGTGTCTAATATTCAAGCAGAGCCTATAATTCCGAAGTTTTATACATTTCAAAAGGAGATGGTTGGTTGGATTAATGTATTATGCCAAATGTGCACTAGCCAACAAAAAAGAACTGTACAGAATTCAATAAACAAGAAGGTGAAAGATTGGGAAAAGTTTGTTAATTGATTTTCAAATATATTTATATTTTCCAGCAAAAAAAAAAAAGAAGTAATATATATTTTTAATGCAATCTGCAAAGGGGGTTTGGTGTAGTGGTTATGATCATGGGCTTGTAGTTTCGCATATAAATGCTAAATTTATATTAATTTAAAAAATATTAATAAGAAAGTGTGTGATTCCGCCCATACCCATAACACCTAATATGGTAGTTTTTTTAGTTGTGATTCATTTCTAACATAGCTTGGCAGGCAGATATTATCAATGTCTAAAGTGTAGTTTGTAAGTTGTTTTTGAATCATATATAATTTAAATTGAGTAAATGCACACTATTATTATTTTAAGAAATATATGTCATCAGTTTGGAAATAATAGAGTCCCAATTCTGATTGAAGGAAACTTAAAGAGAATTTTGCTTGTTGAATTTGATAATGATAAAAATAGAAGAGAGACGGTGAGAAAACAAAACAGGTATGAGAAGGATGAAAGAATATAAACGGAAGGGGAAGGGGACTGACAGAGAAGGAAACATGTGTCCTTAAAACTGGGATGAACGTGACCTCTAGAAGGCCGTGTCGATGGTGCAGGTGGACGATAGCAGTGGCGTGGGCGAGTGGCACGCTACAGTTACCATGGCAACTTGGAGGCAGGCATTAAGTCCCTCGGCTGCCGGGATCCCTCGTCATTTTCACAACATTACCATCTGATTCACATCCCTGTTCAACCCTAACACTAACTGGCTTGCATAATATCATGACTAAAACACGAATACACACGCACACACTCACCTGTCTCGCAGACAGCTATATACTATTCTTCCACTTCCTTATTACCTGTTTTCAAACATTAACAGATTAGATTAGGTTATTACAAAATATCAAATCAAATTGGTTAAACGCTTTTTACTTTCTCTTACACCTAGTCAGAAGAAGTATTGCTAATATTCCTCAATTGAGTTTTCATACGTTTTTAGATCCCTTGAGTACGAAAAAAATAAATGTCTAATTACGTGTGTGTGAATGTGTGTGTGAACATAATACCTGAAAAACGAAAAATCGCAGGTAATTCAAACTCGGTATTCCTTTTAGATTCTACTACCCCATCTCATGCGATGATTTTGCATTTTGGGCAAAATCCATCAACCGGCAGTGCGAAATAACTGAATATTATTTCAACTTATTGCGATTTTCTCGAAAACAGCTTCACGATTTTCTTTAAACTTCGTAAACCATCTGCACACATGAATCCCTATCACATTTATATGAAATATTTTCCCGGACAAATTGATTATTTTGGGAAAAGTAACGATAATTTCCCTATAAAGTACCACTTCAGTACAATCTACCAAAAACATAATATTAATATCCATTGGAAGCAGCTAACATTTCAAATTTGAAGAAAATCAGTTGACCGAAAGTTCGATTTTACAGAATAGTATTTTGAGTTTTTTGGAATTTTCTCGAAAAAGTGTGGAACAATTTCCTTTAAACATGGCAAGCTAACTGCCCAGCTGCAAGCTAACTGCCCAGCTGCAAGCTAACTGCCCAGCTGCAAGCCAACTGCCCAGCTGCAAGCCAACTGCCCAGCTGCAAGCCAACTGCCCAGTTATAACTGCCTACCACTTTTAGGTATATGTAATATTATTCTGAAAAAATTGTTTGTCCTGAGGTTGTTTCTGAGGAATCTATGGAGATTAAAATTCAATTATATTTGTTCAATATTATCCCTACAACATAATCATTCTCTAACTACCATGGTCCTCACCTTAAATTCAGTTAATACAGTCATAGCGGTTAGTGAGTGTAGGGCCTGCCTGCTCTGTGGAACCAACCACAACAAACATAAAGTAAGTTCGCCAGAAGAGTTCCTCTAGGATTCAGTGAATTTAATTATCTATCCGCTCTCTACAAATTCCTCTCACTCTTTGTGAATACTCACTGAACTTCCGCTCTCACTGAACTTAATTGGAGTGTATTAACTGAATTTGCTCTGTGCAAGTCTATGTTATCATAGTGTTTTGACAAGATGGGCGAACGCCCGAGACTGGTCGATGACCACAAAAAAGGAGCATGCTATCACGGAAAATATCCCTGATTACGTTCTGTTTCTTTACTTTTAAGACTGTAAAAGGTCGCCATATGGCAGAGGCAGATGGCAGTAAGAGAATATAGTGATGCGCTGCAGTTTTTTGCAATGTGAATACGCAAAAAACCCATTTACTTACGCATTTCAAGGAATTTGAAGGCATTGTGAGTAGTGTTGTAGCGCTGGATTGCATGGTCAAATCCAGGCTGGTATCCTTCAGGAATGCCCTGTTTTTAAAGAAGTGTACTTTAACTGTATACAAGATGCGACAACACTTTTATATTAAAAAATAAAAACAGTTAAATATATTTCAAAAATTACTTGTAATGACAATTATGAAAACTGAACACAACACTAGATATTGTGAAAGCTACTGTCCACAATCAGAAAAAAGGCCTTTTAATTTTGTGAAATCATTCGTTTTGATTTGGTTGTGAGTTGTCTTCTTTTATGTTGCAAAAATGAACAAAAATATGTTGTTATGAATAAAAATATTACAAAAATGGGGCAGGAGAGGATTGTGTGAGTGTTTTATTCAATCGAATAGAAAATTTTTTTTTTTTTGTTTCAATGTAATGAATTTAATATTCCCCTTTTATAATAAATAATAGTCTAAAACAAAAACAAAAAACTTACAAAAAAGAAGTAAAGAATAATAAGCAAAAAGAGTATTCAGTGATCAATATTCTATCTTATCAAAGAGCACTTGTAAAGCTAAGAAATAACAGCAACTCGAAATATATAATCTCACTATCCATGCTAGCAATATTAAATACACATCAAATAAATCCGTCTCTCTATTGTGAAACATGAACTCTATAAATTGGTCATATTTATTACACATAACTTCAGATGGACTTAATATAATCCAAATTATTAATTAATTTTTACTTAGATCCCAGTTTATTGCGCAATATTACCAACTATCTGTAAAGAATTTAAAACAACATAAATCTAAGAAAATAGTTATAATTATTTTGGAAACCCAGATCATACACTAGAAAAATATCGAAATATGGATACTACTTTAAAAATGATCTGATTAAGTAGAGAAAAAATGCTACGAGAAAATATTAAAAGGGAAGAGAATAGCTACTGGACTCCCACGCAGAGGACCCGGGTTCAGTCCAGCTGTGCTGCCCTTGTGTTGTCTGTAACAAGAGAAAACTATCCGGAAGCCGGCAGTGCACTGAGAAGGCTCCGGGCGCAATGACCATAGAGTTTACGCGCCTTAAATTAAAAAAAAAATATAGAAAAATTATTTATTTCAACAAATATTTGGTAAATAAGGTACATATTTTTCTGATCCCATAAGGTATTTGGATGGGCTATTTTTCTGAACCCATAAAGTATTTGGATGGGCTATTTTTCTGATCCGCTTCTAAATTTCTACCCTATGGACTAGTTTTTACTAGTGATTTGACGAAGAAATTTTAATTCTTTTAACGTACATTTTAAAAATTTGCGAACCACGATAATTATATTTCCATAGTATAATACATATGTGAACACAGAAGTGTTTCAATTATGGTAATAATTATTACTATAACTTACACAATCTGGTGTTTGGGGGTTTTATGACCTTTTTATAGGAAATAAGAACAGTGCATCGAGGTTTTAAATTCTAGGATGACTAGGCCCAATAAACGAATCTTCAATTTAACTTCCATTTCAATTAGCATATCTACTTAGAAAATTCGTCAACCAAAATTGCAACTCAATTGATTTTTATTTTAGTGTTTCACAATTTTATCTAAAACGGCTCCAATGATTTCCTCTAGAGGTTAATTCCAGCAGAAATACAGTAAAATTACGCTACTTACACAGAATTTTATAACTTTTATTTGTTGAATGTTTTCGGAAAAGTTGATTTTGGAAAGGTTCTGGGGAATATATGAGTTAGCATATTTTTCAAAATGCTGATAGACTAAGCAGCCATCCAATGTTGTCATATACAGGTAAAACTTATTCTTCAAAACTAACAATTATACTCCTTACCACTTGAACATACAGCAATGTTAGGTCAACTAAACATATAGTAAAAATTACATGTTTTAGGCAAATGTAAATATATCAATTAGAATCGTAGTAAGCGAAGATTCTAAAATAATTGCAGTAGGAAAAGAGGGGGGTCTCTTCGTTGTTATCATGTGAATTTCGTTCAGTAACCAAAAAAGGCGAATAGGCAGTGAGTTTTATCAAATTTCACACTGGTAAAAAACATTCCGTATCTATGGCGATGTTCAATGAACACACCTGCAGCGCAAAACATCTTATTTACTTTGTAATAAAATATATAATTAAATGACCTACTTAATCTCTGTTAGCCTGCAAGATACCTTTTCTTGTATACTGAGGTATACAGATTTAATATGTTTATTATCACCTTATTACTCCTCCCGGTACTAAAAGTGTCGAGAAAGAGATGTACTCAAATATGAAACTTGGCGAAAAATCAAAACCCGACACCCCTAAAAATATGCACTTTCTCTCTCTCTCTCTCGTTCTCTCACACACACATGGAGTCGCCCTATATCATATATATATCCCGTAGAGGCAAGTTGTCTGTGTGTAATTCTGAATGCAACCATACGTTGTCACCCAAAGGGAACATAATTGACTTCCCGGCAGAATTGGCTTTGTAACACGCTCGTTATATATATATATTTCCTAATCTAGAAATCACAATGTTTATTTTGGATCCATTAAAAGGTAATTTCGTTTTCTTGTAAAACACTTATAATTACATATAGGCCAGTTATAATGATGTACGTATCTGTTTTATAATTCGTGACTGTACATTGGTGAGAAACATGAAGTAATGAAGAAATGGTCCTTTGAATTTATTGGTCATCAGTGCTTCTTAAGGCATCAGTTGGGTAATGTCAAAGTTAACCGAGGTTTATGAATCCAAAGTTTAAGACTGATAAAAGAATTAATTTAACAAGGCATCTTCTGTTGTATATAGAGTACACTAAGTAACGTTAAGTAATTTTACTAATTAGTTATATGGAGGGAATGGAATAGCTAAGTGGTTAGCGTACTGGACTCCCACGCGGAGGACCCGGGTTCGAGTCTAGCTGTGCTGCCCTTAGATTTTTTCCCTCTACAGCTCACCGTCCGGTGATGGACAGTGTTGTCTGTAACGAGAGAACACTGTCCGGAGGCCGGCAGTGTACTGAGAATGCTCCGGGCGCCAATGACCTTAGATGCGACCAATGATTAAGGTGATGCGCCTTAAATTAAAAAAAAGAAAAGAAGAAGAAGTTATTTATGGCTTAACTGAAGCAGCAATAAACTGAATTAACTATAAAAAAAAAAGAATGTATAAAATGGAAAAAACGGTTATCAATGGCACTGCAGTTCTCTGGACAATTACTGACGGAATTACTGGACTCACAGCAATGTCGCAGATGAGGAAGAACCCAATTCCACTATTTACTGAATTTTATAATCACTGTAGGAAACAATTTATACATCTTAGATTTTTCGTGTGTATCATATTTATTTTACCATAATAATCATTTGATTTTTCCAATCTAATTATAAAGGTATGAGTTGTGGTTAGGTCTAAAAAGCATCAGATATATTTTCCGTGATATACAGTACTTGTAACAAAGCTAAATACGAAACTGAGTTTTCTATATTAGTGAAATTTCTGTACTGAAACTATTTTTTACATCAGTGAAATCTT
>JAAEAF010011738.1:0-11241 GCA_011037195.1 Triatoma infestans | reverse complement strand
TTAGGTAGTATGAGTATCTAGATAGTAGTGATGAGTATTTAGGTAGTATGAGTATCTAGATAGTAGTGATGAGTATTTAGGTAGTATGAGTATCTAGATAGTAGTGATGAGTATTTAGGTAGTATGAGTATCTAGATAGTAGTGATGAGTATTTAGGTAGTACAGGAATTCCCAACAAGAACATCGTTGGACCCATTTTTGACAAAAATGCGAAAACAAAAGAAGAACAATCAGTAAATTAGCAATTTATTTTTATTAGGTATATAATGTACCATTATACCACTTAAACAACATTATTACCTTCTTACATCGTACCACCGTCACTAGCCACCGTAAACGAGATTTTTATCTGGTCATTACATTGGCATTGCGATTTTTCTTTACTTTATTGGCTCCCCGAAACATCTTTCTGCAGCCTTTACGTCCTCACAACCCGAGCTTCTTGTCGCTCTTACTTGTCAGCACTCAATTATCGCTTACATAGGTTACCTTTATGTTCCACGAATATGAGCGATCAAAAACCTGTAATAAAAATTATGAATAAATTAGAGAATTTCGTTCATGCGCACTTAATATGTAAAACCTAAGTTTTAGTGATTATCAAGAAAAACGCTTGCGTTCGAGTCAAATTTTCGAAACTAAATTTCCTTCAGAAGTTGAAATTTTTTTTTTATAGCGAATGTTGTGTGTGCGTGCGATCAAAATATCTCGAAAAAGAAAAATCGCAGGAAGCTCAAAGTTGCTATTCCGTTGACACAGTACCATCGCATCCGACACCAAGCTTTCGGGCAAAACCAGAACTTTGATTTTACTGAATATTTTTTTTTAGTTTTTCTTATAAACGTCTTTAACGATTTTCTTTAAACTTGGTGCACCATCTGCACACATAAATACCTCTCACATTTACTTATAACGTTTTCCAGAAAAAATTGATTTCTGGGAGGTTCTGTAAAACATCTATGTTAAGCTTTCCACTAAAGTACCATTTTAGTATAATGTTTAGTTCTGCCATCTACGTAATATTAATTATATTAGAAGCATTGCTAGAATTTCATATTGAAGAAAATCGATTGACCGGAAATGCGATTTCACCGAATAGATTTTCGATTTTTTGGAATTATCTTGAAAACGACCATAACGATATTTTAAACTTGGAATACTAATCGCAAGATATAAACCTATCACTTTTTTCTGTTACATTTTTTAAAAATAAATGTTTTTAGCTGGTGTGAGGAATCTGAAACGTTAAAATTCAAATGTGTTTGTCGATCAAATGTGTCAAATGCATTATTGGCGCTCTCTGCAATGTGAAATGTGTTTGATGTGTGTTTGTGGTAGTTTAGCAAGAGCTGTTTGTAAAGGGCTTGTGTGTAATAATAATAATACACTTTATTGAAAAGAAAATATTACATTCAAAAATAAGTAAATTAGTATTACATAGCATGGCATGAAGCCGTCTGCCAGAGTTTGGTTATTAATTTTACATAAAAAGAAAAGCAAAATTGCATATAACAAAGAAAATTACTATTTTATTATAATTATTACTTATGAAATTATAGGTATTAATGATTGGTTTTATTTCTATAATCTAGAGCTTGTTGAACAAATTTTACAAAAACAAGGCAATCAGTTATATTGGAGAGGTAAGAAATAACAAACTGTGATGAAAGTGAACCCATTCCAAAGTATAATTGACGAATATGAGCCAGTGCAGAACATTGACATAAAAAGTGGAACATATCCTCTCGTTCTTTAGATTACACAAGTGGCACCGCTCTTTATCCTGGTCTTTATTGCACCATGGAACACAATTTAGATTGAGTAATTCACCCCTTATTTTGAACAATAGACTCAAATCTTTAAGATTAACCTCTTCATTTAGACCAACATTATATGTAGAGAGATCCCTATTAGTATCCAACAGCTCTTTATAAAGAAGGAAACGATCAGACTTCAGAGCACGACTCACAGACTCCTCCCGATCACCTGTTCTGATTTTCTCCAGCAAGACTGAAGCATAAGTTTTCCAGTCTGATAAATTATCTAGACTGCAACTGAATTCTATTGAATATTTCTGCAAAAGATCCGACCGCATTTAAACCATAGAATATTCTTTTTAACAACTTCTGAGGCTACAATCTTCGTTAA
The DNA here is from genome assembly GCA_011037195.1 of Triatoma infestans. Classification (NCBI taxonomy): domain Eukaryota; kingdom Metazoa; phylum Arthropoda; class Insecta; order Hemiptera; family Reduviidae; genus Triatoma; species Triatoma infestans. The sequence goes on along the minus strand of JAAEAF010011738.1, from coordinate 9,093 downwards.
ACGGGAATCAGGAGAAGAAAAAATTTTAGTGCAATATTTAATATGAAGACTTAATGTGAAGAAAAAAACTGTGTTGATGGAGACCTCAAGATGAATTATGTAGTTAGGAGTAAAACTGGGCAAAGCAAACACTTTTTTAACAAAATATCTTTGAAATTTCTCTATTTCTTCATAACGCTGGTAGCCCCAGACTTGGGCAGCATAACATAATATTGACCGCTGTACAGTGTTGAAGACTTGATATTTGGATTTTAATGGAACTTGATTGTGAAAGAGAAGCGGGACCAGACCCTATTCAGCCCTAACTTAGCTTGTGATATTTTGTCATTCAAGTGATGACGAAAGGAAAGACGAGATGTTAAAACAACACCAAGATATTTATAAGAATTGGTGACCTCTATTAGTAAACCTTTATATCTCCATTTTTCTAAGGAACCAAGTCTTCCGCCTTTCCACACAACCACTTTCGACTTGCTTAAATTTACTTTTAAGTTCCACTGGTCGCAATACTTTTGTAAAGAATTGATATGCCATTGTAAGCCTGTAGGGCTATCGGAAATGAGGACCACATCGTCCGCGTACAATAGCTCTTTGACTTTAGTGTCACACATGGAGACTCCACCCTCTAGGGTGTCAGTTAGGTCATCAAGGAATAGAGAAAATAATAGTGGGCTCAAAAGGAAGCCTTGTCTTACTCCTCCTGACACACTGAAAAAATCAGAGATGACCTCTCTCCCTCGCACCGCAGAACACGAATTGGAGTACAGGTTATTTCAAATATTAATAAATTTTGAAGAAATTCCAAGATTTAAAAGTTTTAGTATTAACAATTTATGATCTACTGTATCAAATGCTGAACTAAAATCAACAAAAAAACAATAGAGTTTCTGATCTTTTGTCAAGAATTTAATATTTATAAGATTAATTAAAACAAATAAATTGTCTATTGCCAAGTATCCTTTTCTAAAACCAGTTTGGCATTCGCTTAATGAATTATTTTGCTTTATATATGTTTCAAGGCGCGAGAGTAGAAGACCAGTAAAGATTTCACAAATAGTATTTAAACAGGAAATGCCCCTGTAATTAGTTACATTATTGACATCACCTCGTTTGTATAATGGAAATATTATGGACTGACCAAAAGTTGCCGGGGTGCTTCCTATTTCATATATATAATTGAAAAAATCTAATAATTTCTCCAGAAATATTGCAGGAGCATGTTTATAAAATTCGTAACCAATTTGATCAGGGCCTGGAGCTTTATTGTTTAGCTGTGGTAAGAACAGAAATCAGTTCCTCATAAGTAAACAGAGAATCTAAAACTGGAGAGGCAATATATGGTTGCGCATACAGAACAGGATCGGTAAAAGGAGGGTTAAGCAAAGTTTTAAAATGAAGTACCCAATCATCCAAATCAATATTATTACCGCAGATAAACTTTTGTGTTTTAAAAGTATTTACCAGATACCAGAAGTCTTTGGAGTCTTTTACTGCTTTAAACTGGTCTACAACTGACTGAAAATATTCTTCTTTTTTTTATTAAAGCAAAGTGTCTTATAATCTCTTCTTAAATTACAATAGGCAGTTTTGACTGTTTCAGAGCTAGATGAACGAAATATGTTTAATAATTTGAACAATCTTTTCCTACAACGTAGGCACTCATAATCAAACCAAGTTTTTTTGCGAAAAGACCGAATATAAGAAGTATTAGCTTAAGAGGAAAAACGGGAACTTAAGATACAAGACGTAAATACATCCGCATATTTTTGTGGATCAGCAGGGAACGAGGATATCTCAGAAATATGTGTTTCCAAATTCATTTTATAACATTCTATATTTCTTTGTAACCAAGGCAACTGAGGTATGAGAGGTAACAGCTGGGAGATGTTAGAAGAGATGTAAGAATCTGATTTTAGATTTAACATTAAAGAAAGCGGGAGGTGATCTGAAAATATTTCCGGTATGATTTTAAAGTTCTCAATGAGGGAGATACATTCAAACGAAACACAACAAAAGTCAATAACTGAGGAGCCCACAGCACCGATAAATGTATACTCACCCTCCGAGTCACCTGAAACACGACCATTCAACAAAGTCAAATCAAAAGTATCAAATAGTTCCAACAGTTGAGTTCCATTACTGTTTAATATTCCATCTTTGGTTGTTCTAGTAGGGAAGACCCTAGGATTATCTACAAACAAGTCATCTGGAAGAGTCTGTGAGTCCCCTATTCTGGAATTAAAATCAACAATTAAAATTATTTGTCTGCTTGAGAAGTGCTGAAGTAAATTTTTTAAAGGGTTAAAGTCACGATCCCAAAAATTACAATTTAAATATACTGGAACTACAGATATATCTGAATTTTTTTTCCTAATATTTATAAAACTGATACCTGCATATTCAGAAAAATAAGCTAACTTTTGAAAAATGTTAAGTTTAATACCATAAACAGCTCCACCTATAGCACGGCCATATTTAGAATGTGTATTAGCTGGTACCCAAATTAATTTATAATCTGAAAAGTAACTTGTATAAAAATTAAAGCAATCTTCTGTGACAAAAGTCTCTAGAAAAATAAATACATCATAATTTTTACGAAAAAAATTAAAAAAGAACTGATCATGTAACTTGTTTTTTAAGCCAGCAATATTAAGAGAAACAAAAGATAAATTCTTAGTGAATTTTTTTTTTCAACAGAGTCTAAGTTTTTATTCACGTCTTTCTGGCAGACATCGAGTCCTCATGAAACTGGTCTTTTTGCAGATGGCAAAGCCGGTTGATTGATTCTTCGAGCACCTTTTTGAGAGAAGTAATCCTTAGGTAAAGTGTTGGCAATAAGAGATGAAACAAAGCCAGAAAGATCCACTCCTACTATTTCATTTAGTTTAATAATCCCATTCACTTACTCCAGTATGATTGCACCAAAAAAAATTTTGTCCTTCAACCAATTGTTGTTCAAGACCAACAATTAGACTTGAGAAAAGTTTTTAGGCGCCCATTTAATCTTGAAATCTCCTTACGCATTAAAAGAAGTTCATTTCTCTTAATTCTTGTACTTACGGATAAATCTTGATATATAACAAAGCCAGAGTTTCTCAAAATTCGAGCTGCACTGATAACGTTAATTTTATCTTGTTGTCTTATAAACGACACCATTATTGGGCAATTAGAATCAGGAGAACCTAGTGGAAAAGCATGAATATTTTCGATTTGTATATTAACTTTTAATACTTCGGCACAAAACTCGGTAACAATCTGGGTAAAACTTTTGTTTAAATTATACTTAATGTCTTTAAAAATTAAATTGCTCCGACGGGATTTATTGTCTAATTCCTCCATAAGATTTTCATTTTTCAATTGAACTGCCTTCAAATAATCCAGGTCTCTTTTTAATTACTTATTTTCTTCTTTAAGAGAAATAAAAGAATCTTTTATTGAGTTTACATCCTCCTTTGTCGGTAGAAACTTTAATTTTGAGTCCAAAACTTCTGAAATAATAGCTGTAAGTTGGGAGTCTAATAAATCTGAGAGGGCGTCCTTAATTTTTGAATCCATTTGAGTTAAAATTGAATCTGTGAGGTGAGAAACTGAAGGTGACGTAACTTCTAGTGGCCCACTAGTATCAGGCATTTCAATTTTATCAGATGAAACTTTCTTACAAAAACGATGGAGAGAATCAGGGGAACTTCTAGCTCTCTTCAAATTAATATTTGAAGAACTTGTTGAGAGATGATTGAATTTATCCGACATAGAAGGTTAAAGAATTGTTTTTTCATTTTCTTTTTTTCCCTTCAAATTAGCGCTCCATTTAGATTAATTACTTAACTAATCGAAAAACTAAATAAACTAAAAACTTCGTGAGGTAGCAAAAAATAAAAGAAAAAGTCAATTTTATTTTAACAAAACTAAATGGGTCACTTCATTATATGTTAACTTGCATGATTTGTAAAAATGTTTATTATTATGCCAGCGAAGTAAATATTTTGAACTTACTTGCAAGGTTTAATAGTCCCTAAGATAACAAGAGGGCGAACTCCCAACACAGCACTTTCTGTCTCTTTCACAAATCCCCTCCAAGTGGAATTGCTGCACTTGTTATTAAATTAATAAAAAGTTTCTTAATCGTTCAATCACAAATATTACCAAAACCACTCGATGAAAATTCTTTAAATTTCAGTAGCACACTAAGGATAGCTAAAGGAGCATATACACCAAATTTCACTTTTCACTTTAATGTTTAAACCAGTCAAAAATACAAAAAAAAGCGGAGACGAAGTGACTCATAAGTCATAACACACTCTAAACCAAACTCCTCGAATGCTTGTCAATATTATTGTTTAGTTTCTGAACGGCACTTTTTTTTAAAGATGAGTTCATCCGAAAAGGTATAACCCAAATATTTAATTATTTCACCGTCCTTTATAGATGGAATTAGATCTCCAGCCTCCAATGTTAGAGTTTGGTGTAGCAATAATCCATTCTCCACTACTATTGCCCTGCTCTTAACCGGATTCACTTTCAAACCAATTTCACTTAACGTTCGGTCTCATTTAAGGCGGTTCGTGGGAGAGGGAAAGGATTATGTTTTCTTTTTTAAAATGCTATTTTAGTAATTCTGCCATTAGAATTAAATATGTTTGCCTAAATTTCCGGGAAAAACTGGTAGATCCGAAGTACGTGTTTACTAAACAGTTATTTCCGTTTTCTACGATTTTATCCATTAAAAAAAAAAAAAAAAAATCGACAGATTTCATTAAATTTTTTACATTAACTATGAATACAGAGACCTATTACTATTGTTGGAAATATTTTCTCGAGCAAGTTCATTTAAAGAAGTTTAGGGTGAGAGATAGTTAGTGTAGTGTGGGCTTTCCCTCAAAAAAGTCATTTTATTAAGTTCAGATTTGCCCTTTAATATAAAATTGAAGGCACTGGAACATTTAGTAAAAATGAGTGTACTGCCGGCCTCTGGGCAGTGTTCTATTACAGACAGCATTGTCTATGTCTGGACAGTGAGCAGTACAGGCTTCTAGGAAGAGGAAATCGAAGGACAGCAATTCTGGACTCGAACCCTGGAACTCCGCATTGCTAGGAGCGCGTTGCGTTCATTCCCTTGCCTCCTATAAAGAAACAATATTCAAAATAAGTAAAATTAAAGAATATTAAGATGTTAGTATGCAAATGTTCAAAATGCTTCAATTAAAATTTTCATTTAATGCCCTCAATAAAATATAATTCTTATTTTTAACATGTTAACTGTTATAATTTTGTTTGTTCAATGACTGAACTTCCACATTTGCTTCATTGCGTAAGAATGTTCACAGGGGATGTGAATGAGCATAACGTTCAAAACACTGTCACATGTATATACATGTATATGTATGTGTTCAAAGAAGAACGTTTTGTTAATTACTTTCTTAATGAGTTCTTTGGTAGCAATTTTAAGAAATAATTTTAGCCAAGAGTCAACGGCTATATCTCTCTCTCTCTCTCGTAATTTGACTCTGTATTTCCTTAATTTACCTCCTTCCATGCTTTACATCCCAACTTTCCACCTAATAAATACTAATAATAAAATTAAAAATTCATATAACTATAAAAATAATTAGCACCACTTGGGGAATGTCTAAAAATCTAATGAAAACCTTTTTTAGTTATTGATATAATTAGGCTTTGACATTTCAAAATTTTACTGATTTAATAAATTCCATTCTAGTGGAAAAGTGTCAGATATTTTATAGATGATCATGTAGATAACTGAAAAAAGAGTGGCAGGCAGTAAGGCTAAAGTTTCCAAAGTAAGGATCAGAAACACCAAATTTATAGTTACCTATTAGAAAAGTCAAGAATACGTACAAAGTAAAATAACTTCATTCCCTATTTCTTGAAGAAAAACTTCAAGTTGTAATATTGAAAAGTGGTTAAAAAAATTGCATTGTAATTAATGCACTAAAAAAAAACCAGTAGCTAAAAATTTATTTGAGATTAAAAGTGATTTTTTTTAATATCAAGAGATTGAAAGTATAGACAGGGTTGCCAACTTTAAATTAAACAAATTTTAATATTTACATGAAATTGTTGAAATATATGAAACATAATATTAATGTAAATAAAAAATTCTTTAAAAATTTGAAAACAATTTTGCTTAAGCATCAAAGATATTTTCCGTGATAGCCTGCTTCTTTTTGTGGTCATCGACCGGTTTCGGGCGTTCGCCCATCTTCAGGATGCGTTTGTCAGACTTGCACAGAGTAAATTCAGTTTTACACACTGATTGGTGTTTTTAATTTTATTTAAAAACTAAACTCTTAAACTAGGTCAAGGGGGAGTACGGTGAAGGTAACTGGGTGGAAAAAGGAACACGTGTTTGGGTGGTTAAAGGGGGCAAATTTTCCTTAAAATGGAAACAACACGTGGGGTGGCTAATTTTTAAACTCTGTTGTTGGAGGGAGATTCACTTTACAATTAACTAATCAAAATAAATTTCAAATTAAATAATAACGATTTTAACTATCATAATTTAAAATTACGCGATTAAAATAATAAAAATTAAATATACATAAGCATAAAATACACATACATATATATATACATAAAAATAATAATTAAAATAATCAAACAAAATAAACAATCAAGCAATAAATAAGAGCATGTTGTTTGATGCCACTAAACATATTTTGCATTTCACCCTTCACAATTCACATACGCCATCCACGCACACATGTATACCTAAATATGGTTTTTTAATAATTACATTTTTTTTTTAATTATGCATTCCACTCAACCTTTCACCTTTTTCACACAACATTCACATACACCATCCATGTTCAGGCGTTCACCCATCTTCAGGATGCGTTTGCCAGACTTGCAAAGAGTAAATTCAGTTTTACACACTGACTGGTGTTTTTAATTTTATTTAAAAACTAAACTCTTAAACTAGGTCAAGGGGGAGTACGGTGAAGGTAACTGGGTGGAAAAAGGAATACGTGTTTGGGTGGTTAAAGGGGGCAAATTTTCCTTAAATTAGAAACAACATGTGGGGGGTCTAATTTTTAAACTGCTTGTGTTGGAGGGAATTCACTTTACAATTAACTATCAAAATAAATTTCACACTTAAATAATAACGGAGTTTAACTATCATAATTAAAATTTCGCGATTTAAAATAATAAAAATTAAATATACCATAACATAAAATACAACACATATATATACCAAAATAATACTGTAAATACTCAAACAAAATAACAATCAAGCAAAAATAAGAGCATGTTGTTTGATGCCATTAAGCATATTTTCGCATTTCACCTTCGAGGAATTCACATACCCATCCACGCACCATGTATCCTAAATAATGGTTTTTTAATATTTAAGTTTTTTATAATTATGCCTTCCACTCACCATTTCACCTTTTTTATACAACATTCACATACACCATCCATGTACGCACGCATACTTAAATGTGGGTATGTAAATGTTGTTTTTTTTTCTTATTAAGTAGCAGATTTAAAACTAAACTAAAACTAAAATCTGTTTAAGAACTATTTGGTCCATGTATACGATTTGTACTGGTACTGGTAATTACGTTTCTATTGCTATTGTGGGAAGAGTGTTTTGAATAATGGTTCACTAGCAAATGATTTTGGGCGTTTGCCCATCATCAGGATGCGTTTGTCAAACATATATTTGCACAGAGCAAATTTAGTTTAAACACTGGCTGGTCTTTAAATGTTTTGACAAAGCCTAACTAAGTTAAAGGGGGGAAGGGGATGGTACCTGAGAGGGAAAAACACATGTTTGAGTTGTTGTGGTGGTTGGTTCCGCAGAGCTTGAAAGCATCAGAGACATTTTCCGTGATAACACAAGACACAAAAATTAATAAACGAACAGACAAAATTTGCCAGTGAACCATGATTCAAAACACTCTTCCCACAACAATAAAAACGCAATAACCAGCACAACTAGTATACATGGACCAATAGTGCTTAAACAGATTATACTTTTAGTTTAATAAAGAAAAAAATATGTGAATGTTGTATAAAAAGGTGAAAGGTGGAGTGGAATGCATGCATATGTTATGTGGTATATATACAAATGTCATATATATATAAATATGGTATACAACGTGACATATATATACAATATATGATGTGTGTGTGTGTGTGTGTGTGTGGTGTGTGGTACAATATACACATGATATATATATATGTGTGTGTGTATATGTATGGTATATGTTTAGATACGTATGTACTGTAATATATATAGTATAATATATGCATCTATACATAACATACATATAAATATTATAAAATATGCTTAATATGCTTATGTGTATTTAATTTTTATTATTTTAGTTGCTTAATTTTAAATTGTGTTAGCTTGAAATCGTTATTTAATTTAATTTTAAAGTTATTCTGATTATTTAATTGTCAAGTGAATCTCCCTCCAACAGCAGAGTTTAAAAATTAGACCCCCACGTGTTGTTTCCATTTTAAGGAAAATTTGCCCCTTTCCCACCCCGCTACTATGACCATACCACCTCCCTTTGACCTAGTTTGAGAGTTTAGTTTTAAAATACAATTAAAAAGACCAGTCAGTGTATAAACTAAATTTGCTCTGTGCAAGTGTGTGTTATCATTATCACAATGTCTGACACAAACGCATCCTGAAGATGGGCGAACGCCCGAAACCGGTCGATGACCACAAAATGAAGCAGGCTACAACGGGAAATGTCTCTGAAAAAACAGATGTTTCGGTCTTTAAAGGGGCATATTGTACCCTTTAAAATGTATACATCCGACACATGGGGTGTGTGTAACTTGAACTACGTGTTTTAGAGGAGATTTACTTAATAATAATTAATTATCCATTGTATCTTACTATTATATTTATTTATTTATAACAGCGCGAAATAACACTGTATCAGGCTGCTGTGAAATAGTTACTGACAAAAATGACAAATTACGAGTTGAATGGCCATAAGATAGTTTAGATAAATAAATAATATTTTGTTAAACAAAATAATCAAAACAAAATAAACAAATAAACAACAGTCAATCAATCAACAAACAATCTATATAAGCAGGTTGTTTGAT
>JAAEAF010011737.1:0-33200 GCA_011037195.1 Triatoma infestans | reverse complement strand
GGAAGTAGTGATAATTGACCGTTCAGTGCGGTATGCAAATAATGATGAGCACCAAGCCATGAACATTCACCTCGAGAAGAAGTCTATACACGAAAAGTACCGGAAAATTCAGGAAGCAATTTGGGGAAAGAGAATTTCAGATCCGTGGACTTTGGTTTGGGTCAAGAGGCACCTTACCGAGGATGACCTTAGACTTCTTCAAGGAGGTAAGCATTAATCAGGAGAATGTCAAGAGTATAGGGAAGTCCATAATTATAGATTCTTTGGAGATAATTAACCACCAAATCTATGGTTGACGGAGCGCCTCTACTTATATGTATTTTCTTGCAAGATACAGAGATACAGTATAAGAATGTACACTTGCTTTTCCCCCTTAAAAATTTAAGAAGTACCTTTAATATGGCAACTTAGTGTTATCTAAACGCTAAAGCATGTATCTTACAGGCTATCATATATCTATGTGTATATTATATTCCTCGATGTTAAATGTTTGTTTTCTATGTCTTCGTGACTGATGAGTAAGTATGCTGTATGTCCCAGCAACTCACTGAGTTGAGCAGCTTCACTGGCCCCAAGGTCGTGTGCATCTCTCTATAATAATTTGTAATCTGAAATTCTGGCTAGTAAACCTTAATTTTCATTATATTTTCCAAAAAAAAAAGAAGATTTTAGTGGGATTCTTGCGAAGAAGTGACGTAAGGCTTTCCTAAAATAACATTTCAGTATACAATATGATTCTACTACCTGCAAAATATTAAGTATATTAGCAAGTTTGGAGAAAATCGGTTGACAAGTGCAAAATTCCTGAAAGGGTTTTTTTTCCAATTTTTTCTGAATGACGATATCAACATTTCTTTTAACTTGTTAAATTATTATCATTAATGGGTGCCCAAAGTGTAGCTGTTATCCCATTTAAAAAAAAAGTCACTTCTAAGAAGCCTCCGCCAACAATCTACCGGTCTGACTACAATATTTTTGGATATCCTTATTTTCCATCTCCCCCAAGCATTCCCTTGAGAGTGTTGTTCGCCCAAATATACCGATTCGTGAAACGGGTATCCTTCCTTTTTTAGGTAGTGGCACACAGTTTTCATAACTCCTTCGTCATAATTCTGACATAAGGGAACAGAATTCTTGATATTTAAAAGGTGGAGGGGGAATATGTTCACTATGTTAGCGGGGTTGAAGTTATTCGCGTCCCAGATTGTCCAGCGCATCCTAGTTCTTTTGTACTGGGGCCCTGCGATACTGAAAGGCTTAATAGCCGATGTCATGGCATAGGTAAAAACATTCTTCACTATTTTGCCTATTCCTGCCTCTATTCCACCATGCAACAGCATTCAATGATACCAATTAATGCCGCTGTAAGCTTAATTAGTTTGAGACAGAGGGTGCTGTAGTGGAAGAACGAAATGGAAAAATAATAGTTTTGGAAAATAGTTTAGTAAAATAATTTTGTGAAAATTAGCTAGTTCAAATAGTGTATTTTAGTGATGGGGATAGAGCCAGGTACTACAATCTAGGTCAATGCAAACCAAGAGACAAAGGGCAAGAAACAGTTAGGGTAAAACAATAAAACTCCCTCCAGACATACCAGCATTATTTGAAAGGATTTGAATTATGAAGAGAAGACATTCTACCAAGAAAGTATGAACACACATTCAAGCCAGAACACTCGCTTCAGGAATCGCTCTCTTAAACTCATGCCAGTGTTAGAGATTAACATTTATTCTAGATTAACAAATGATCTATTAAGCATAATAGTTGTGATATTGTAAAATATTTAAATATCTTTAAATGTAATATATTTAATTTAATCTACCAGTGTTTTCATAATTATTCTTATTACCTCACTCTCTTAAAACTTACAAACACAAGCCTTTTACAAAACCGCTCACGCCACAAGCTACCACTACACAACACATCACACTAATAACATTTCAGCGCTTTCATACTAGTTTCACACAGTTATACGTACATGATCATGTTAAACTCAATCTCATTTTATTTGGCAAGTCCAAATAAATAAATATTATTATTTTTAAAGAAAATTTCCCCCTAAATTAATATTTAATGAGACACTAATTATAAAAAGCTAAGATTTTAAAAAATTTCGAGGCTATAAATTAAATATTATAACTTTGATTTATATCATTTTAAGAAGACATCAAAAACTGTTTAAATTAATTACAAAAAAATTTAAAAATATTGTTACAAATAATAAAAAAAAGCAACATCAAATATTTTACAAAATATCTCCAACAGGTGATAATTTTCGTAATACTTAATTTGCATGTTTATGTTGAAGTTAAACATTAATGTCTCAATTAGGCATTTTTTTCTTTCTTAGTTTTCTTTTTTTGTTTTTGTATTTATTTCTGTCCAGTTCTCTGGAAGAAGATGAAGAAGAAGAAGAAGAAGACGAAGAAGCGAACTAACATGAACATATTTTTGAAGTCGCATAAAATTATTTATGTGTACTGACCGCCTACCTCTCATTAGAAGAGTAGGAAATTGTGTGGAGCTTAACAATTAAGTTGGTTTTGATTTAGAGTGCAATCCCCTCGGGGTAGTTTGAGCGGTAACTATTTTAGTTGAAAGAGAAATATAGTCAGTTAAGCTTTGCTTGTATCTTTTAATGGTTTTACTAGTTCTATGTCTGTTAGGAACATGTGAAGTCGCACGTACAGCCACCATTTCTGCTTTAACTTGCCCTAACTCCAATTACATCTTAAAACATAACGGTTTGTTAGTATTATTAATATGTTTAACAATATCGTTTTTTTATTTTTTTTTATTATCATCTCTTGTTCTATCATACAAATAAACATATTTATTACAAAAATAATATATTCATCTTGTCGACAATATCAAATTTGTATCATTTTTATGATTCATTTATGTTTATTTGAATGCTTTTGGATGCAGCCTGTAAAAAATGCATTTTAGTGCAATGAACATTTTAAAAAGGAAATAAGTGTCAAAATATTAAGACGAACTACTCACGTGACCGAGGAATGAAACTAGGAATAATAATAAGCTCTATTTGTAAATAAAAAATTAAACTTGTATCAAAAAAAGTAACATAATCTAAAGCAATTACCAAGTATGGTATTGTGAGACTAGTACTTAACTGCACATTGTTAATTTACAGTATTCTTTGATCATTTGTAACTTCATTTTTTTTTTTTTTTTTAAATTTGCTATGTCTTGAAACTATAGAGACCATTCAAGATTCTAATATCCATTAACTTAATAACTAAATTAACTTTAGCATAAAAATCAACGGGTACTGAGGTAGCCGTAAATTTTCTTACTTTCGAAATTCTACAGGACCAGTTGTCTCCGACTATATTTACAGAATTAATTTTCAAGGATAGGCTGAATAATGAATTGAATTATTTTAAATTATGGCAAAATGACAAGGTGTTCAGTTGATAATGTTTATATTTTATCTGTTTGCATGCAGTTTACTTGGGGAGTAGTGACCGAGCCCACGGGTTACCAAAGCTCAGTACTTCATGCACTTCATCAGAACAGTATACAATACACTTCATAACTACATAACTACATACACTCTACAATTTACAGACAAGGACAAACACAGTACACAAACTAGGGTCAGAGACCCTAGTTAATTAGCCTAAGCCAAGGGAGAAGGAAGGGATTAGCTCAGTGGTAGCGTGCTGGATTTCCAACGCGGAGGTCTCGGGTTCCAATCCAGCCTGCTGCCCTTAGATTTCTCTACCTAAGAGGCTCTACTACTCACTGTCTAGTGATTGGCAGTGTTGTTTTTTTTTTAATTTAGGCGCTTCAACATCTGTGGTCATTAGCCCCCGGAGCCTTCTCAGTGCACTGCCGGCCTCCGGACTGTAGAATATAAATGGCCAGTGTTGTTTGTAGCTAGACAATACTGCTTGGATGCTGGCAGTGCATCTCTGAGTATATTGTACAACAATAACTACAAGAACATTACACTATAAAACTTTGAAAGAAGAGTAGATGATAGGGTGAAATAGACAGAGTGACGGTGAGTTGTTGAACGATCGTCGATGAAAGAGACTTTAATGAGAGAGATTCCTCTACTCTCCTTAAATTTTCCTTGAAATATCGTAAGATGTAGTCCTTAGGTTGATCCCTCTGAGCTACGGTTAGAACTTGTGGTAGGGGAACATTTCACATATCTTGTAACTTGCAGCCTTTGGGTGGTGTCTTATGATTGGTTGCATATTGTGAGGGCACAATAAATCATTCAGGTCGCAGTGCAATAATCCCCTACAACAATCTACAAAATACACTTCAGCACGCGGTATGACAATCATTTGCATTTTAAATGTACAAGGTAAAGGTTTTTTTACTTTCTCTACAAGAAAAAAAGGAAATATTGAAAAATGTATTATTTAGCGTGTATGTGTGTACAAAATATCACAAAAACAAAAAATCTAAGGAAGATCAGAATTGATATTCCGTCTAAGTACCATTGCAACTGACAGTAAGCTTCCGGGAAAATCCATTAACCGGATATGGAACTTTACTGATTAGTTTTTTTTTTCGTTTTTTTGCGATTTTCCCAAAAAACGGCTCCAAAGATTTATATATATATTGTGTTGTCCTTAATGAAATATTTTTTTTTTTCTGCCTTGTGTAATAATAGTGTTTACGTCTGCTTTATTTTATTTTTCGCTCTAAATTTACGGAAAAGAAGAGTTAATGTGTCTATAAATATACATGTATGTGTGTGTTTGAGAAAGAGTGAAAATCGATTAGTTGGAAATGTGATTTCATAGAATGGGGGTTTCCAGATTATTACAATTTCCGCATAAACTATAAATCCATTTTTTCATAAAATACATCCTAAAAATATATACGTATTAAACATAAAGATAATAATAAGGTTGTAATGGTTATGAGCATGGACTGGTTGCTAATTCCTTCCTTCTCCCTTGGCTTAGACCAATTAACTAGGGACAGAGACCCTAGTTTGTGTACTGTGTCTGCAAAGTGTATAGTGTATGTAGTTATGAAGTGTTGTGTGTACTGTTCTGATGAAGTGCATGGAGTACTGAGCTGTGGTAACCCGTGGGTACGCTACTTCCCAACTAAACTGCATGAAACAGATAATATATAAAAATTATCAGCTAAACACCTTCTCTTTTTGCCATAATTTAAAATAATTAATTCCATTATTCAACCTATCTTCGAAAATTAATTCTGTAATATAGTTGGAGACAAGTGGTCCTGTAAATTTTCGAAAGTAAGAAAATTTGGCTACCTCAGTATAAATGGTCTCTAGAGTTTCAAGACATAACAAATAAGACATAACAAACAAGACATAACAAAGACCATACCATGCTTAGTAATTGCTTTAGATTATGTTATTTCTTTGATACAAGTTTAATTGAAACTGGGTGATCCCTCAGTTCGAGTCCCACCTATTAAATACTCCTAAACTTGTATCAGTTTTCAAAACAAATGTTAATAGTAAAGAATGTAATTCCGCCCGCCCTCATTCACGGCAGCCCTAATATGTAGTAGCTGGATGTTATGCCGGTCTGAAAAAAATAGTGGTTCCTTTAATTTACTTTTTTAATATTTAGATTTATTACTTTTACTCGGAATATTTTTCTAGAATAATTTATTTGCGAGAGCTTCTGGTAAGAAGTGAGAATTTAGGTTCCGCCTCCCCTCTAATTCCTCAGTACTTGTACGGTATCAGCACGTGGTGGGAACTAAGTAAACTAAACTTTTAATAAAACGTCCAACTTGTAAAACCTTGTCAATTGAAGCTTTGAGATATTCAATAACAAGAAGTCGTCAGATTTTTTTTTGGCCGAAATTTGACGATCATTATCATTGCATGGATCGAGAATCCCATTATTATATATTTTTTTTTTATTTATTTATTAGATAAAAATATAATATTGTTACTGTAACATCACTACATAGATATTTCCAATGAATATCATATATATAATACATACCATACTGACAGTAACTTGTAAATAAACCACGAACGACCCAGTTTAATAATATACTATCTATAATATACAGTCCATAAAGAATAGAAAGTAAGTAAGATAATATAATATATATTTATGCTAAAGTTATATTTAATAAACTACTATAAAGTAAATAAATTTAACAACTGCATAATGCAGAGACAAGTGTAAAATTGGGCCATCCAATAACAATTGTCACCTAATAATAATAATGATATTGATACAATAAAATAGGTGCAGCGTAGTGAACATACCAATTGTGTTAAGAATGGAATTGTAACACCTTTCAACTGACAATGGTATTATATACGTGTGTTTCATGCTATAAAGCAATGTTTCAGATTTATCTAGCATTGAATTGCAATAAAATGTAATAATCAATAAAAATATTACTATTTCCTAATGATATGTTAAATTAGGATTGTTTAAAGAATTATATTATGTATTTAACAATTTATCAGTTGTGGTATGAGGAATACGGTCAATAATTTAAAGAAATTATACATTTTTAATTATTCAATTAGTTTAAAGTAAATATGTAGAGGAAATGGATACAAAATTAAATCCTCTGCCATCTAAAAGATCTGAAATTTTAGTAGGGAAACATTTCACGCCTCTTGCCTTGAAGGTTTATCTTTATTAGTGAATGTTGTTGGGGGTTGAGATAAATTAGACTTCTGAACACTGAGTATATTGTACAACAATGAACTGCAAGGATTATAGTACTTAGAAAAGAGTATGATAGGGTGAATAGAGAGAGTGACAGAGTGACGGTGAGTTGATGAATGATGGTCGATGAAAGAGACTTCAATGAGAGAGATTCCTCTACTCTCCTTAACGTCTCCTTCTAATATCGTAAGATGTAGTCCTTAGATAACTGCAGCTTGTGGCCGATGTCTCACGATCAGTTGCTGTTAAGGCATATCTAAAATACGTTCGAAAATATACGTACAGCGATCCATTTACATATATAGAGTGAATTCGTTTGTAAAGTCTGTAATGTAAAATGTGAGTGTGGTATTGAGTTAGAGTCTACCAAACCCAAGTTGCTGCGTACATTATCTGCGTCTGGAGACTCTGTGTTTATTGTTTGAAATTATAAGTGTTTGTTCATTTGTCAAGCTGGGGATTTGTCAGTTTTGACTTCAAGATCTCTGAGGTAGTGGTAAATTTACTTTCCTCTAAGGGATTAACTCAGTGGTAGCGCGCTGGTCGTGCATTGCTTCATCCCTAGCGTGACGGGCGGGGCACTGAGAAGGCTCCGGGGCCCAATAGATCTTTCAGATTCGAGTGTAATATCCGCTATTTATCTATCAATTTCTCACTAGGGGTCCCCCCAATTTCCAGAAGAAGTAAAGTAGGATACAGGAATAAAGGGAAAAAAATCTGGTATTAAACACTCAAACGATTTTATCTTACTGGTTTTAATACAATTATATATAATTTTTTTTTTTAATTTATTTGAAAACGTCTCAACATCTGTGGTCATTTGCGCCCGGAGTTATCTCAGTCCACTGCCGGCTTCCGGACAGTGTTCTCCCGTTACAGATAACACTGTCCATCACCGAGTAGTGAGCTGTAGAGTCTCCTAGGAAGAGAAAATCTAAGGGTAGCACGGCTGGATTCGAACCCGTGATCTCCGCGTTGCTAGTCCAGCGCGCTACCACTGAGCTAATCCCTTGCCTATAAATAAAATAACAACTTTCAACAATTATATATAAAATAACAAAACTTCTCCAAACATTAATTTTACCTATCAGTGATAATATAAATGTAGAGATTGTGTGAGGACAAGTAAACCCAAAGTTGTTCTCCCTGATTTTTTTATTTGCTTATGTGAACGAAAATTGGGACAGTCAGTAAAGTGATGGAATATCAAGTACTATTAGTATATATGTATATTAGTACATTAGTATTATTAGTATATGTTAGTTTATGATTTTAAAGAGGAAAGGAATATCGAGAGAGAGTGTTTGGTGTGAATGTATTTATTAATGTGAATGTATTTTTGGCGTGAATGTATGTATTAGCTTGAATGTATTTATGGAGTGCCTGTATTTATTCGTAAGAGTGTTTAGTACGGTTAGTTTTTCATTCAAAGTAGTACCCCTACTTGAAGGGGGTTTTTAAATGATCCATTCATCACATATATGAAATAGCATTCATGGAAAAGTAGCATTATGTGCAAGTAACACCAAAGAAACACAATGACAAAAATAAAATAAAAATATAATTTTTTTTTTTCTGATGATGTAGCTCATATAGTTAGCAACTCTCTCTGTTTAGTACATAATTTGTGTTTAGTTTGTTCCATGGAAATTATAGCTAACACCGGTTAACATTCTTTTTAATTTTATTCCTGAAGAAGACAATAAATTTGTCGAAACGTTGGAAAAGATTTAAAAAAAGTGTACATTTTATTGACCGCTCCTCGAGATCTCCTTTAGTTATCATCTCTAATTTGCAGTTTGCTGCTAATCTTCTTATATATCAATTTATTCACATAATTTCTTGTATTAACCCTACTTATACTTCACACTTTTTTATAACTATGTAAGCTTCTGTCCGTCCATAAACTTTGCATTGCCGTTTGTCAAACTTCATGTATTCTTATTAGTACATTTTACTACTGAAATAACTTATCGCCTCCCCTCCTAATAAAAATGACTTGATAAAACACTGAACATACATAACAACACTATTAAAATTTAGTTATAAAGTATTCTTCAAAACATGCTATTTATTATAAATTGTTTTCTATGTCTTATCATAATTTATAATATTTCCACTTTGTCATTAAACACACACATACATAGTAAGATAACCTTATAACCTCACCACATATATGCAACCAACAAATGTGAGTGTAACAGAAACATTAAGTTGAAGTGAACTCTCTACACGAACTTGGTGAATTTGTTCTGATGATGGATAAAAATCCGAAGCTGGTCAGGGCTAATATACATATGCAAGCTATGACTGATAAAATACCAGATGTTATCCAGCATTGCGGACCCATCCACATATTAAAGTAAGTAATTACTTAGATAATATGTTTGTAATGTCTTTAGTTTTGTCCAAAGTTACAAATTTAGTTATTTATTTATTTAGTTTACTTATTTTTTTCCTTTTACCTTATCGCAAATCTTTTTGTATGCCCCTCGTCTAAATAACATGGTGTGCCTATTGCTAGGTTTATAATTGCGAGATTTACTCTCAAGAAAATTTCCGTAATGCTAATGACAATTTACGAAAAACGAAGAATTGCAGTTTTGTATAAGACAAAAACATGTTAAGAATCAAGAAAGGTAGGGTGTGAACGTGTGAAGCCAATTTTTCTATGTTCAAATTCTTTCTTTTAATACTGAACAATGCCAAGACTAACGTCGAATAATCAAAATACAAAAATAAATTACTTGCCAACATTTGAATAGTAAGTAATATACAAATGTGAAAGCAAAATAATAATATATTGTAAGAGCAAAATAGTATATTGTAGGTTAAATTAAATATCTATGTTTGGTGTGGAACCAGCGTACATACCCCCATATAGGCGTGGGGCCTACTTCATTCAAACAGCAGTCAAGTTCTACTGAACGGTAGCGCCCGAGGCTGCCACTGCTACAACAGTAAAAGGTTTTTCTGCCTCCTGTTGTCTGAACAACTAGTATTGTAAGAAGCAACAAACTATATCCACCTTGTCATTTTTTATTGTAACTTGTTCATGCACTTGTATTATTCTGTTTTTTTCTCCCTAAATATATATATTAGAAAACTAAATTACTTTTTCTAGTTGAAATATTGGTCAAATTTATTTGTCATTTATTAGTTGTTCTATTTCTTACAGACTTTTATGTATTTAAAATTTGCTGTTAAGATATTTTTGCCAGTATTTTTTTTTTTAATAAATGTTATAAAGATTATTGACCAGAAGCGGTTTGTTCAAATTATAGAGCCTTACTTTTACCAACAAGAAGACAAAATAAATAATATTGTTTTGGTCAATTTAAAATTTAAAAAATATTTTAATCATTTTTAATAACAATATTTTTGATGTGTTATTAATATAATATCGATTAGTGATGAGAAAGTTATAATATTTATTAATTAACTAATTATATTACTAGCCACGCTAGCTTGAGCTTTTTGAGGGTTTGAATAGGGAGGGAAACTGGGCGTACTTTTGCGATCGAGTCACATTTTCAAAATTGAGCTACCATCAAAAATATATGATTTGAGCAAATGGTTTTGAAGGTGCATGTGTTTTAAACCATACACTGTGATCGTAAAAATCACAGGGTTAACTTGATATTCCCTTTAAATGCCACTATACTTGTCTAAACTAAATAATGCCGTATAACTTGCCTATCATCACATTTAATTTTAATATTTTTCCAAGAATAATGATTATTGGAAGTGTCTTGGAATCAGATGTCTTGAATACGGAGTAGAAGTGAAGAATAGGTGGATGTTAGTTAGAGAGTTGTTACTCGAAAGACGAACTACTGAATTTACGAAAATAGACTATATTTTAACAATAATTTAAAGTGTTCGAAATAATAACTACAATTAATTTAAAAGGATTGAAATAGTAACTAAGATGCACAACGGTAAATGATTAATGAAATGATGATAAATATATGTTTAAACCTTGAATAGGGACGCGCTCGCGATGTGATACTGATGTATAACTGATATAATGCTGATCTAATACTGATGCAATACTGATCCCCTCTTCCAGTGGGGCGAAGTTTATATTGGTATCACTCACACATTGACAGATAACGTAAGTACGTGTCACACTAAGACATCTTTTGCAGTATGATGACCCTAGTTAGGTCGGTGACCGGAGTGGCGACAGATGGTGGCCAGTCGTTGATTAACAAGGACTATTTGTTAATAGATGGTAGCCGGTGGCCTCTTGAGTGTTCACTGACCCTTGTAGGCCAGGTGGCTTCTGTATAATGACCCCTGTTTGAAAGGGTTTAGCGGTGTTTTTTTGACAGTGTGTTGACCCTTGTTTGAAAGGGTTCAGCGGCGTTTCCTTGACAGTGTATTGACCCTTGTTTGAAAGGGTTTTGTTTGCCGGGTTCTTGACCTGCAGATAGCGGCTGGCTGGAACCACTAGTTATAATTATAGATTTATAATTTAATTAAAAATTATATCTTTTTCTTCTTGATCACATCACAGGAGAAAGGTCTAGGGGAGCGGTAACATGTCCTCTAAAAATACTTCAGTATAATTCATGGTTTCTACTAACTGGTTTACACTAAGATACATCTGAAACAAATGCTGAAATTCGAAATTTGAAGCAATTCCTTTAAAGTGAGTGCAACTTTACAGATACAAATTTGTAACTTTTAAAATTTTTTAAAGCAGAAGCTCTCTTCTCTATTTATGAGAATGGAAAGCGCTGAGGAATAAAAAAATTGTGGATGAGTTAAGTCAAGGAACCGAGTTTTGTCTAGATCGTGCATAGCATATGAAAGAAAAATGCATCCGCGAATATGGACATAAAAAGTGGGTTGTCTTCAGAGTGTAGTACATTAAATCAGAACAACAAAATCCGTCCATATTGGATCAGATTTTGGATATCATTCGAGGACTAAACATGTAATATGTACATGTGTGCAATACATGAATAATTGGACCTTCCAGGTTCAAGCCATGTTCTAGGCACTGAAAAATTCTCTATACAAATAAATCACTTCACAGTGAATTACATTAAATCAAAACGGCAGGTGGTGGTATAGTGGTTATGAGCATGGACTTTTAAGTGTGAGGTCCCCAGTACGAGTCCCGCGTATAGCTACTAAATGTTATATTGGTTTCAAAAATGTTAATAATAAAGCTTCCGCCCCCGTACACGACATGTAATTTGGTAGTTGAACGTTAAGCCCGCCTGAAAAAATAGGTATTACTTTACTTTTTTCTTTTTTTTATTAACATAAAAAGCAATTTCCAATGGATTTGTGTCCAGAAATACAGATCTTGCCATTAGTGCTTCTTCATGTACTCCAACGATGCCTTCTTTCTCAGAATTGTTGATCACCTCTTTGTCGTCAATGGCCATTCGCTGTTCTTTCTTTTAGCTTAATGTAATGCACATTACTACTGCTACATCACAAACTTGCTCAGAAACATCCGGCACTGGTCGCCAGAAAAGTGCCAAAGATGCTGCTTGACAATCAGCCGTTTGCTACACGTCTGACTTTCTAAAAAATGTTTGAATAATCAAGTGCTTTGGTATTCCCTAGAAAACAATGTTCACCACCATGAATCATTCTTTCGATTATTTTTTGTGCATTTTAATATCTCTCCAGATGTATCGTTTCCCAGGCCCGTGACTGCAGTGGTGAAGAGCGACGTGCAGAACGATATCTTCTTATCATCCCAAGACAGAACCTCCAGCGCTAAAGTATAGCCTTTACTTTCACTGACAGTTTAAAAGATGCCGAATAAACTTCTGCTTCGGCGTTCCCCCTTGCATTCTCCTCAGAATCGTCATTATAAGCTGCTATCAATGTTTCAAAGAGTACACATCTTTAGCTTCTTGAACCTTTAAAGAACTGAATCTTTTTAATTGGAATTTAATGTTCGTTGTTGTACGGAGGAACCGTCCAGGTATCAGCGAGAAAGGAAATGGAGAATTCAACTCTCCAGCTTAAGCTTCTACTTCAATTTTCAACGGACTATGATAGCGGACGCACTAGAAATATAATCATAGCATATTGGAATAGAAACAACTCTGATTCCTAACATTTATTTTTCTATTTATTGTTCAAGGGAATGGAGGTTTTTTCAGTGACTTTAAAATATCTAGAGATAAAGAGCATTGCAATGACATCAACCTAAATGAATAGAAGAGTTTCTGGATGAAGAGGAATGTCTACAATTAGAAGTAATACATAAATGGCGAACAAAAATTTCTCACAGCGAATAAACTTTTTTATACTTTTATATATAATTAATTAAAAATCAATTCATCACTTTATGGATCAAAAAATCATTAACCTTAGAGTTAACATTGACTCGAGTAACATTAACAAAAAAATAATAACTTAAAGATCAACTCAAATTAAAGGGAAAATAGTTCGTTCATTGTCAATATTTCAATACTCATTAAAATGTTATAAGGTCATATATATTTGTATTAATTTTGGTACTATCAAATTCTTTCAATAGATTAAATAATATCAGAGAATATTTTCTACATCTGTCATCAACGTCATCATACCAGGATATATTAATAAGTTACAATAATCTAACCTGCTCCTAATCAATTGAAAACCATGAAATCAATGAAGAAGGTATGTGTGAACAATCTAATTCAGCATTTCCCAACCCGTCTTCCGTGACTTAATTATATTATATTAGTATATAAGAAAGGTGGCCTCAAGTGTGTCGCGGAAATCTTAAATATTAAATAAATTAACACTTTTTTTTTTTTAATAACATTTATCTTATATATTTTAACGGCTGGCAAGAAGGAAAGAGAAGTTGTTCACTAAAAAGTTGCAAAAAGTGAAAAATAACAACAAAAAAACCATTCAGTAAAGTGATAATTCCGGTAGAGGAATTTTGACAGGTAACTTACTGTCGGATTCCATGGTGATATCTAAACGGAATATCAATTTTGAACTTTCTACGATTTTTCTTTTTTGAGCTATGCTCATATACACAGAACATTTGCTAAAAAAATCACTTTTTTGGACACAGAGGATCTCAAAACGTGTATTTCCGGTGAAATCGCGGTATCGAAAATTTTACATGCTTACACTAATACTTCCTCTTACTCCTAGTAAAATCTTAATCCTAGAAAAACATCGCCTTTGAGAAAAATAAATAACTCTAAAAATTCCTGTTAATCCTAATAAAAATCTTCACAAGATTTTCTATTGCTGGAATCCTTATGTAAGTTCTATAAACACAACATTTTCTATAAACATTGCATTTTTAAATGTTTATATAACTTCAATATTACTCGTGTATATATATAATATACTAGCTAACCCGACCATGCTTCGCTGTGGCTCAGTCTGATTTTTAGGCCTAATCATGCATGATTTTGATAATTTGTTTCGATGCTTTGGGATACCCTAATTCTTCTTTTGAATGTACAATGTTGCAGAAATTTGTAGGAGCAGTGTCGTTACCGAGTTCGAGTAATTGTCTTGAAAATATGGCAGCTGTTGGATCGTTTTGAAGTTGAATTCTCATATTCGTTGTTAAATGATTTTTTTTTTACTGTGTTCCAAAGAGTTGAATATTTCAGCTGGTGTTGAGCGAACTATCACTGGAAGCGTTTGCCTGAAGTCACCGGCTAATAACACCAATGCTCTGTTTGGTCTAATGCTTCCAATGACTTCTTATAAGCCATTGTACACTCATCCCATACAATGATTTGGCACGCCCGAAGAACCTTTCCCATTCCTGATGTATTAGAAATGTTACATGTTGGGTTTTTTTCTGTGAACTGTACGTTTAAGTCATAACAGTTTAAGTGCTGAATGCGCTGTTTTATATATCCTTCCATCAACGTAGCAGCAATACCTGCAGAAGCAAGTGCTAACGCAATATGGCCGTTTGAACGGATTTTAGCTCGGAATTTCCCGTTTACGTGGGAGCTTCGGAATAGAGTACGTTTAAAGTAGTTGAGAAAGAGGTTCAGAGAGTGAGCCATGTGATGGATGCAAGAAAGTATAACTATTTTATTTAAAGAGAATAATCAAAATTATGAGAAAATACAAGCTCGTTCGCAAAAAGGGCAACCCAGGTAGAAAAGTACAGTTACTAGGACAGTTCATCAACCTTGATGGCATATACTACACCCTTCTTCCGACAGGCGAGGAACTGAACTAACAATCAGAAGACATTCTTTTCAAGCCAGATTTGTTGTAGACACCAAGGAGAACACATCAGAACTGTACCAGTTTTAAGTTATATAACATAAGAGTTTATTCCAGTTAAATTCATTATACTTATAAGCTTATTATTGTGATATTTAAAGTAACTTAATTTCTCTTAGAGAATATATCTATTTTAAAAACAGTGGTGCTCTCTTGATTACAAATACAAATACTTCTATCTCAAACATACATACAAGCCACATACAAACATACAAAACCGCTCAAGCCACTAAAAACTACAACAACACATCCACACCAATAACATTTCAGCCACCATCGCAACACGCCTTTCTATTGCTGCCAACCTCGCGAAACGCTCGGAGAAGTTCCCGTTTCCGTGGGAACTTCGGAGTAAAAAATATACATAAACACTCTTATATAGAAATGCAACGTTGTGTAAAAATTTCAAGTCAATCTATCGACTAATTTTCGAGTTTTGCGGCCACAAACATACGGAACTGATGAATTTATATATATATATATATATATAAGAGGAGAACTTATACTTCAATAAAATGGCACTGCAAAATGTCTCTATTGTATCAACAAAACCATTATCTCTATTTTTTTTTACTAAACTTAAATTTTTAATGTATTATTTAAGATTTATATGTATTGAACAAAGTAGATTATTTGCCACCGCTAAATAATTCATTCTTAATAAATCTTTTTATCATATAAATATTATGGTTATTCGTTAGTCTTATATGGTCTTAACTAGGCCATCATATAAATGTATAAATATATCTTAACATGCACACATATATACACACACTCACATTTGTATATATATTTCTATGTATTATATGTATATATATATATAATACATAGAAAGTGATAAATTTTCTAATAGAATAATTGGCACCTGTCTAAAATTATCATTTATATATATTATGTAAATTGCTTTTCTTTGGTTGGTATAAATCGCGCAATCAAATGCTCAAAACAAATGAAATATCTCATTATGATAATGAAATAATATAGCCGACTAACTTATATCTTGTTTTAAACGAATAAATTTTATATAACTGTCTACCTAATTAAATTATCTACAAATATAGAATCAAATCTCAATGAAACCAATTATTTATTCAGAGAGCTCCAAGATTTCTCTTACTCTCTTAATCTCTCGTCCATCAAGAGCAAAGAGGACGATACGAAAAAATTGACTAAAAATTATGGTCCATGCAAAGAAATCCGTCATTTGTAAATCAACCAATTTTGGGACAATTATTGATTAGTAAAAATCTAGTCCATTTCTCTTTTAATATTTCGGTATTTTCAGAGATCAGTTACTTTGTTACACTCATTACTCCGGATCTGAAGCCATAAAAGAGATCAAAGCTAGAGTGGGTGCAGGTAATAAATGTGCCTTCGAATTCCGTAACCAATCTTAAGTTTTGTTCCACTGAGACTGTGAAACTTATGGGCAATTACCAGAAGAAATTCAAAAAATACATAATATACAATATGAAATACTTTCTTCCAGGTTTTTCCGGAAAAATGGGAAGGTAGGAAACTCGTAGAAGATATATGGGACTGATCTATGAAGACATATATATGGGAGTGATCTATGAAGCTTATGTATTGTTGTAGCTTATATGAGAGTGATCTATGAAGCTTATGTAACTTATGTCCCATAAGATATATGGGACTGATCTATGAAGCTCGTATTTGGGAAATTGAAGAACTAAGTAACTGTTTGTAGAAATCCTATCTGCTAGGTTTCCATTAGATACCTGTGGTTGGTTCCGCAGAGCTGGAAAGCACCAGAGATATTTTCCGTGATAGCCTGCTTCTTTTAATGGTCTTCGACAAGTTAAGAGCATTCGCCCATCATCAGGATAAACAGTGTAATAACATGGACTTGCACAGAGCAAATTTAGTTGATACATACTGGGTGTATCAACTAAATTTGCTCTATGTAAGTCTATGTTATCACACTGTTCGACAAAAAAACTATTTCTGATGTTTCCATTAGATG
This sequence comes from Triatoma infestans, assembly GCA_011037195.1. Lineage (NCBI taxonomy): Eukaryota > Metazoa > Arthropoda > Insecta > Hemiptera > Reduviidae > Triatoma > Triatoma infestans. The sequence continues at coordinate 16,307 of JAAEAF010011737.1, read as the reverse complement.
TGTCAGCAAAAAAATCACCTCCGAAAAAAGTTAAATTGACAGAAAGACGTCAAAGAGGATAATCCAGTTGTGAAGGAATTTCAATGTCTCAAATTGAGACAACCGGGAATGGTAGATGGTGAGAAAATACATGAAGGACTTGCACACATAAAGGACTGAATTTGGTAAACAATGTTACATGAGGAAGATAAATTTTAACCAGATTCAGATCATTTTTATCTTTTAGAAGCATAGATCTCTTGGGTTAATATCTAGTTAGAATACTTAGGGAAGGGATAAGCTCAGTGGTAACGTGCTGGACTAGCAACGCGGAGCCCCCGTATTTCCATAAAATCTCAAAAATGAGAAATCATGTCATAGATTTTTATTACCAATCAATTTTTAATTAATTGACCCATTAATAATATTAATAAACCAATATTTTAAATATTTCATTCCTCATGCTTAGTTATCAACAAGTTTTTTAAAAATAACGTGTACACAATAGTTCTGTGAATAGTGAAATTGTTAAAGAAATTATCATCTAGGATCGATTATAGGAAAAAATGTAGTAGTGAAATTATTGCAACGTCCTTCATTAGATGTTTCAAATTTACCACTTTATGGTGAATGTTTAAGTAAAATGAGCCGTTTAAAAAATAAAGACTGTAATAAAGATGTTGTATAGTTAAAGGGGGATGGGACAATTATCTTTAGGTCATTAAACGACTCATAATAATAAACCGAGTCATCATCAGTTTACTCACTTAGCTGGAGGCTGTCCCTTCCCGCTAACATTCGTATACAGAAATTTTCGACAATTAAAGTTGTTTTAAGTGCTGGTCAAAAATGTAATAAATTACATTATTTTGCAATTTCATTTTTTTTTTTCTTTTTCTTCCTTTCATAGAGCAGTTTCAAGAACTGTACAAATATTTGCTAATTCTTTCCACTATTTGTAAACTTATCTTTTAAATGATTGCGTAAGTTTATATCACATAATTATAATCTATAAGGGAGTATTAAAATCCCTAATGTTTTATATTCATTCATTTACCAATCTTATATTTCTCATTTATCTAGTGTGGTCAGTAATAGTCTTCTCTTTAAGATGGGAAAGGACCGGGTGCTAATATTATACAGGGATCGCGTTGTTGCCCGTTGTATGAGAAGTAGTGGCAGAGTTATGGCCAAACGATTAACTCAATAATCGAAAGAATTTTCGGTGATTATTGTCGAAATCCCTCAACTTTGGATCACATTTTCGCAATGAGAATAATATAAGAATAAAGCCATGAAAATAATATAGATTTCCATCACTTGTTTGTTGACTTGAGTCTATATAATTGATGAATATATGGTTGGGTCCGTAATGCTGGATAATATCTACGATATGCTTTATCCAAGCTTCATTGTTTTTTGTTCTGACCGGTTTCGAATTTTCATCCATCGTCAGAGTAAGTTTTGCAATCAATTCGTTAGAGACATGACTTCAAAATGTATGTTTATATCACAAACATAAATTGTGAGAAGTTGAGCTGATTGCGCGCAGTTGAAAATTTTTTTGTTGATTGCGTGTAAGTTGAAAGGGAAGTAATTTTACCATGAATTTAAACAGCAATGCCACGGCACACGATTTCAGCAGCAGATAGAGTTCGAATAGTGACCTTAATGCAACATGGTCAGATGATACAAGCCGAAGTAGCTCAATTGGTGCTATGCAAAGTGACGTTTCCAGACTTTGGCGTAAATTCCAACAGACACAAACCATAGCTGATAAGCCTAAGATAGGTCGACCACGCAAAACAACCGCTGCTCAAGATCGATACATCTATATTTCCGCTAGGAGACAACCTAGGAGCACAGCAGCACTTTATGGAGGGAGCTTCGAGCGGCTATAGGAATCAATGTGTCGACACAAACTGTTCGAAATCGACTCCACAATGTAAGACTACGTTCTCGAAGGCCATTCAGGGCACCACGCCTCGAATATCGCCACAGACTTCAGCATGTACAATGGGTAAGAAGATATGAAAATTGGATCCGGGAACAATGGGTCCAAACGTTATTTACAGATAGGGTACGACTTCGCTTCATCCAGATGACCAAAGTATTCATGTCTGGAGCGCAAATGTTCAACGCTTAAATGAAGCTTTCATTGTTGAACGCTATCAACAAGGTAGTGGTTCAGCACTGTTCTGGGGAGGAATAATGATGGGACGCCTCACACAACTAGTCCACATCCAGGGCAATATGACATCACAAAAATATGAGAGCAACGTCCTTGAACCCATTGTTCGTGGATTTAGGGCTAACATTGGAGCTGATTTCACTTTAATGGACGACAATGCTCGTGCCCACCGCGCACAGTCTGTGAATAGGTTCTTGGAAAGCCACCATCGTCTCCTGATTTGAATTGCGTGGAACATTTATGGAGATTACTAAAAGCAGCAATTTCCAACCGTCCTCAACCACCATGAGCTCTGCAAGCCCTGCAGCCATAGAGGAATGGGATAATCTTCCGCAAGAGCACTGGATATCCTGGTATTGTGCATGCCAGACCGCCTCCAAGCCTGTGGCAGGGCTCAAGGAGGCCATACACATTACTGATTACCCAGGAAATCAACTTTTGTGGTTTAAGGATTACGTGAGTTTTTGTTTACACTTCTCTATGACGAAATTTGTTTTTTTTTTTTCACAATGGCTCCTGTGCTATCTTAAAGGTAAAATGGTTTTTTGTTTGTTTGTACTGTACACTATTATATGCAATTTTAATGTATTTTTTTTCCGGGTTTCTGCGATATTCTACATAACACACCAACAGGTTTCATTAAATATCGTATACTAACTATACATACAGAGACCTATCACTTTTGATTGAAATCCGAAATTATTTATTTAAGGAGGTTTCGGTGGTGGGGGAAATTATGCTTTTCTCAAAGGAATTGTTTTTATAAGTTTAGAGATTCTCTAATTTATGTAAATTGAAGGCAACAAAGCATCTAATATGAATTGTATGAGTGAAGAGAATTAGTCAATTGTTACTTCGTAAATTACATTAAAAGAAAGTCGTGTGAGTGTAGAACTTATGATGTATTTCCGGTGAAATTTCGATACCATAAATAGACATAGTCGCAATACTTCCTGTTACCAGAAGCGAGAGAAGTAAAAATGCTCTTTGCGGCGAAGGAAAACTATATTCTTTTGTGGTTTTTGGTGAGGGGTATGTGATGGATGTCAGGAATGATATCTATAAATATATTTTATTTAGAGAAAATCATTATTTGAAGGATATTCTAACATTCGCTGGCAAAAGGGTCAATTCAGGTAGAAGACCGTTACAGAAGAGTTCATAAAACTTAGTCACATTTGTCTTTTTGCCCCTTCTCGCAGGGAAGGATTTGAACTACCAAGAGAAGGCATTCCTTTCAAGAGAGAGTCTAAATTCTACACTCAACCAGACCAGTCTCAATTAGACATTGAACCAGAACATTTGTATCAGGAATCGCTCTCTTAAATTCAGTGCCAGTTTAAGTGTTAACATTTGAGTTTCAAACACTCTATTATTATTCACAAAAAGGGAGGGCAAACCCTACGCTATCCAAAGCCTCCCAGGGCCCATATAGCTACCCCTAAAGGATAACAACCACTGGGACTAGAACGAAAATCCAGGCCCTGGTTTAAACCATCTAAGTTTCACCACAGACCGAACAAATCGGACCAAAACCTTAAAAGGACACAGCTTAAGATCCTCTACCGATATCCTATTCCGGCCGAAGGTCCTAAACCTAATCTCCTCACAACCCAAACAATTCGTCATCAGATGCATGGGTGTTTCCTCCTCAGTCTCACAAACTCTACAAAAGGGGGTCAGGCACGAGTCCCATTATATAGAGATGTCTCCTTAAACCACAATGCCAAGTGAAGAATCCAACCAGATGTCTGAGGGAGGTCCGTGAAAGACATCGGACCCCGCTACTCAAAGCTCCGTCCGGGCCCCCAATGAGCATTTTAGACTGCCTTTCAACCCACTGCACTCATCCATAAGGACTGCACACACCAACAGCAGGCTCTGGACCAATGAAAGGGAGAGAGGCACCTAATTTGGCAAACCTATCCACCTCCTCATTACCAAAAATTCCCATATGACCTGGAACCCAGACCAGAAGCACATCCTTTAATGAAGAAAGATCTTCCAGTCTTTTAGAACATGTCCAACATGTCTTCATGTCCAACACCAATCTGGAAGTGAAGACAACACATGAATTAAGCGCCTTCAACACAGTCTGGATGTCCGAGCAGATACAAACACCTTTTAAATTATAGTGCAGATACGCACCCTCTCATCCAAAATACAGCAAAGAATTGCATAAACCTCAGCCTGGAAAACGGTGGTCCACTCACCAAAAGGCGCTACCAAATGATCTCCCGTCTCAAAATAGACGGCAGCCGCAGACTTACCAACCATCCTGGAACCGTCCGTGTAGCATCGGAGATAATTCTCAGGAATCACACCAGGAATCTCAAACAATCTAGCTACTAGTTATTTGTTTCCTTGCAATTATAAGTTAATTCAAAATTCATAATTAATAATTATCTTTTTAAATTTACTAATTTAATATATAGTTAAATTATTTATTTAAAAGTAGTTCTTATTCTCTATTTCTAATACATTTATCTCTATCTTAAACAGACTTAGAAATAAGCCCCTTACTAGGATGTGATCTTAAGGTCTGAAGGATGTGATCTTAAATATATCTATCGGGAAGGGAATAGCTAGGTGGTTAGCGTACTGGACCCCCTTGTGGAGGACCCGGGTTCGAATCCAGCTGTGTTACCCTTAGATTTTTTCTTCCTAGGAGCCTAAACAGCTCACTGATGGACATTGTTGTCTATAACGAGAGAATACTGTCCGGAGGCCGACAATGCAATGGAAGGCTCCGGGTGCCAATGACCATAGATGTTGACGCGCCTTAAATTAAAAAAAATATATATATACATATCTATAAATTATCTTTTCTTATTACTAGTGAACTAGTATTGACTAGTCCTACGATATAGATGTTTTTATCGCGTTGGAACAAAGTCTAGAGATAATTCTGCATAATCCATGCAGCTCTGATGAAAGCAAATACTTTTATATTATTGATTTCGACGGTGCTGACAATCTAACATAGGAAATTATAGCCGCAGTTTTGTCCCTTCTGATTATTTCACAAAATAATTATCTGTAAATAAATGTCCACCCTAAATCAGATTGCATTCTTCTTTAGAAATTAAAGACTTTTATTTTTATTGTGTTACAGTAATAAATTTTGAGAAATTATCTACTATAATCATCTTGTAAGAATATACTTTGTTTAGTCTGATAAAGTTTTAAGCTAAAAAATTTAATTTAAAAAAAAAAAATTATTGATAGTTTACATAATCCAATAATGTGTTACAATTAACTGTTATACTAATCCTAAATAACTATGACCTCAATAGTAATTATCAACAAAATTAAAGCTGACACTTAATCAAAAAAAAAAAAAAGAATACGCTAATAATTAATACAGAAGTTTTAAAATAAATCAGTAAATTTTTTATCTTCTTCATTTCACACTCTTCCGCATTTTGTTGTTTGTGGTGATAACTGTGTCAAATCTAATCTGCTTTAAATCCAGTCTCATTCCTGATGGTAGTGTGTTAAAGTTAACAGTTTTGGCGGACTTGTGACTTGTCGATCCAGTTTGAACTCTACAAGTCTTGGTTTACAACTTCTAAATGCCGGCCATTCATTAATGTTAGTTTTTTTCTTTTTTTTTTGTCCTTCTTTATTTAATTCTTTTTTTGGCAATATTCTTCCTTCTTGCCATCCCATCATATAAAATTTTATATATATATAATACCGGTTTAATTATTGAGGTTGGAGACAGATTTTTAGAGATATTTGACCATTTTCTTTTATTTGCGGTTAACATTAATTATTTTGTTTGTTAGGATAATTTATAACTTTCAAAGTAGCATATACATAAATAAAATAACTTTATTTTTAAGCATACTTGTGATGGACAGACTTGTCAAAACTTTTGACTACATTATATTGGAGACTGCCCAATATTTAAAATCAAATGACTAAAAAAAAATAATAAAAATTATTACACTAACTGGTGTGGAACTTGGCCAGAAAACAGAACGAAACTGATGGCTAGCCATAAATAACACCTGTTAGAGTACATAAAATTAATTTAGAGTTTGAAAAAATTAACTGAAATAGACCATAACAAGATTATTAGTTTCAGGCAGTTAGTGAAATCTTCTGTAGAAAGGAGACATAAAATTCATTTAGTTAACTAAATAATAGTATAATAATTGCGTCCAGCTGTTCTGTCCATAGATGTTTTCTCTTCCTAGGAGCCACTCCAGATGTGGTAGAGCAGTCCGGTTATGAGTATTGTAGTCTATAACAAGAATCCGGATACCGACAATGTACTGAGAAGGATGAGAGACATTTTCCGTGGTAGCCTGCTTCATTTTGTGGTCATCGACCGGTTTCGGGCGTTCGCCCATCTTCAGGATGCGTTTGTCAGACAGTCAGTGTCGAACGCTCTTATTTTATTTTCAGTTTATTTCATTCAGTTTTATTATAACTTCATTTTTCAGCATTCTTGTGATGGACAGACTTGTCAAACGTTTGACTACATTATACTGGAGGCTGCCCAATATTTAAAACCAAATGACTAAAAAAATAATAAAAATTATTACACTAACTGGTGAGGAACTTGACCAGAAAACAGAACGAAACTGATGGTTGGCCATAAATAACATCTGTTAGAGCACGTAAAAGTAGTTTAGAGTTTGAAAAATTTACCTGAAATAGACTAGAACAAGATTATTAGTTTCAGGCAGTTAGAGAAATCTTCTGTAGAAAGGAGACATAAAATTCATTTAGTTAACTAAATAATAGTATAATAATTGAGTCCAGCTGTTCTGTCCATAGATGTTTTCTCTTCCTAGGAGCCACTTCAGATGTGGTAGAGCAGTCCGGTTATGGGTAGTGTTGTCTATAACAAGAGGTACTGAGAAGGCTTCTGAGAGCACAATAGATCTTTCAGTTCTCTGTGCACTATCTCCTAATTAAGTCCAATTGAGTCAAGTATACAAAAAATTCAAATGCTAATCTGCATAGAACATGCATTCGCAATGAATAAATACTTTGCAAACGCTTTTCAAAGACAAAGAAAATCGTCGGTGAAACGAAGTGCCAAAAGATGTTGTGAAATTTTCAACCACACTTCAGTTCAACTTCAATTATCACTTACAAAGACTGTTGTTTTTTACACGGAAGTATATATATATACAGGGTGTCCCAAGGTATATGGATAACGACTTTTTCTCGGAAACTAAGATAGCTAGATAAAAACTAAAAAATACGTATCCCCGTAGTTTTTGTTAGAAACTGCAAATTTGTTTTGGTGCTTCCAGAAGCGAGATACAGGTACCAACTTCATTATTTCAAATGGGGAGGAGTGGTTTTTATTTTAAGAAATAGATTCCTCTATTTTTTGGAAGAAAAATTTACTTGAACGGTGTTTTTCTGTGAGCAATATTTTACAAGTTATGAATGAAAAATGATTCCTATAAGAAATTTCAAAATGATATTATAACGGTTTTTTGATTGAATAAGAAGAAAAGTACTATTTTATTATAAATTTTACTCCTCATTAATTACAGATATTGTTCGAACTGGCCTCCACCATTAGAGAGGTATTTCTTTGGTCGTAGGTACAATTGGCAGAAAAAGCATGTGTATGCATCTCTAATGGTAGGCCAGTTCGAGCAAGATCTGTATTAATGAGAGTAAAATTTATATAAAATAGTACTTTTCTTCTTATTCAATAAAAAACTGTTATAATATCATTTTGAATTTCTTATAAGAAGCATGTTTTCATTCATAACTTGTAAAATATCACTCACAAAAAAAACCGTTCAAGTAAATTTTTCTTACAAAAAATAGAGGAATCTATTCTTAAATAAAAACCACACCTCCCTATTTGAAAAAATGAAGTTGGTCCTATATCTCGCTTCTGGAAGCACCAAAACAAATTTGCAAATTAAATTTGGTTTTCTAACAAAAAACTGCGGGGAGACGTATTTTTTAGTTTTTTTTCTAGCTATCTTAGTTTCCGAGAAAAAGTCGTTATCCATATACCTTGGGACACCCTGTATATATGTGTACGTATATCATGACATGAAAGGGAAGACTTGCTGCACAATTGATCATGTTCCTAAACAACAAACTAAACTAAAATAATATTACCGGAATATGCTATTCCTCACGAAGGCCCTTGGCTAGGTGTCAAATATTCTCTTTTTGAGCTACTACTATGTTTGAATATGATTATTAATTTTTTTATTTTAACATTGACGAAAAATCGCTAAATCAGACACCGTAAGTGCGATTTAACTCAATATATATATATATATTTTTTACTAAGTTCTTTGCAATTTTTTTTTTTTGAAAATAGTACGTATTAACGATTTTCTTTAAACTTCGCATAATAAAGGCCTATTGCTTTTATTTATTTATTTTTCAAGAAAATGGATCTTTCGTGGTTCTGGTGGAGCCGCCTGCACTTCCCTTTAATGTTACTGCTTCGTATAATGTATTTGGTTGTAGACCTTTAAAATATTGAAGACCCATTAAATATATACTACAATTCAAAGTTTGATGAAAATTGTTGAACCGGCAGTATTACTTGAAGAATTGGTTTCTGAAGGTTTCAGAATTATCCGATAACGGCTCCAACGCATTTCTTTGATCCTTTGTAATCTTTGTTTTGTTTTTTTTATATCTTCCATCAAATCGTTAATTAATTTTTTTTGTTAAACTGCTGGACAAAAGTTTTGCATAAAATTTCAAAATGATGTAATTTGAAGTTCAGTCTATTAGCTTTTTTTTTTTTAGTTTTTTTTTATATATACGTACATTCGTTATAAATGAACTCTGATCCAAGAAGAAATAAGAAATTAAACCATTTGTCTATGTTTTTAAATGACTAATCCTATGAACTCTTGAAAATACAATAATAATCTCAGTTCTTCACATTCCTGCATGTGGTTCACTACCCATTTTTGTTAAGTTTTTTCCTATCAGTTCTTTATTTATTTTTTTTATCTTAACATGTCTCTTCATGGTAATTATTCGGAAGAAATTGCAGTACGTGTGGTGACATTACATGAGGAAGGGCTAAATCAAGCAACAATTGCTCAGAGACTATGAATGAACCAATCCACAGTCTCAAGAATTTCAGCACGTCATAGGGAGACTGGTAGCTACTCCAGACGGCAAGCTGTAGGCCGCCCTAGAAGTACAACCCAGACAGATGAGAGATTTATTCAGCTGAATGTCTTACGAAATAGGTTTGTCACTAATAATCAATTACGACATTTGATCGCTTTTGTCATTGATGGCCTAATTTCAAGTAGGACAGTTAGAAGAAGGTTAAATGAAGCCAACTTGGCTTCCAGAAGTGCTGCTACTGGCCCTCTTTTTTCCAGAACCCATAGAGTTGCCAGACTTCAATAATCTCTCGTGAACATGTCAGTTGGACAGTAAAAGAGTAGGAGACTGTCTTATTCACAGACGAATAGAGTTTCACTCTATTCTCTCCAGATGGCGACAAGGGGAGAGATATGCAGAGGCTATATCTGTCCAAACGTGAGGATTTGGTGAAGGTGGGATTTTGGTATGGGGAGGTTAAGTTTTGATGGGCGTACAGACCTACACATTGTTGACACTGGTACATTAAACGCCCAGAGGTGTCTTCAAGAAATTATTCAGCAATAAGTTATGCCATTTGCCGAAAGAGTCGGTGATAATTTTTTATTTATGCAAGACAACGCCAGATGTCTGTCTCACTGCTCGAGTTGTCCTGCAGTAACTACAAGATGTTGTAATTAATCGTTTGGTTTCCCCACCGAGAAATCCAGACCTAAATCCTATAGAGCACCTTTGGGACACCATTGGAAGATGTCTCAGGTTTCGCTCCGATTGCCCTAGCTCTCTCATGGAGCTACGTATAGCAATTGTTGAAGAATGGAATCGGATCTCACAAGAGATTATTCAAAATCTCACCATGCCGAGGAGGCTTGGTGCGGTTATCAGAGCAAGAGGAGGTGTCACTGAATATTGTTGGCAAAAAACACCAATTAAAAAATAACAAGAACTGTTTTAGTTTTGAATTTTGGATTACTTTTTTTTTTTAATGTGTGAAAATAAACATTTTTCTTAATTTCTTGGCTACTTCTCTTTCGTCTCCTTGGACTAGAGTTAATTCACAAAGAATCTAAAAAAAAAAAATACGGTAAGATTATAACTTCAAATTACAACATTTTGAAATTTTATGCAAAACTTTTGTCCAGCAGTTTATATTGGCTAGTATCTAATTCGTAGATAAAAAAAAAAAAAAATCTAGGCATATATAATGGATGTGTTAGGTGGAGAGAATTTAGGTCTGGTTAATGAAATGAGAAGACTTGATTAAACTGGTTAACTGTGTATAATAATAATGGGACACAGTCTGCCTGGACTTTACAATAGAGAATGGTTAAGGTAGCAGTGGTATGAAAATGACACGAAGTGACTGGCGAGATGATGAACTATAGTGAACTATATTGAACTCTATCGAACTCAATCAAACTGTATCCCCATGGAATGTCTGTCGCTGTATTTATACAGTTTCTCCCACTCTAGTCCGAGAGAGTGGTAGGGTTCGTTTCTCTTTTCTTTACTCTCTTTGGTTGCTGTTACAGTATACATCAATATATCTATATCTACCTTAAAAAAAAATAAAATTAGGTTATATTTTCGAAATTGGAATTTACCCGGAAATAAATGTTTTGAGGTTTCTTGAGTTCGAAAAAACTCATTATATGATTACTTCATGTTTTTGTGTGTATAGAAAAATCACCGAAAGTTCGAACTTGATCTTTCGTTTAAGTTCTACCAGGGGAACATCTAATACGTTTTGGTCAATATCAGTTATCCAAAAAAATACACACAGTGAATTCATCAGTCTTTAGCGTATTTGCTGAAAATGGCTCCAACGATTTTTTTTAAACTTGATATAGCAATTAATCATATAAAGAACTACAACTTTTCTTTGAATCGTTTCTCCGGAAAATTCATTTAAGAAGGAATGTAACGGCAAGAGAGAGAACACAAGCCCGAGCGAAAGAAAACAAACTCTCTCTGGTACTCTCTCACTTAAGCAGGCTAGAGTGGGGAGAACCTGTATATAAGCCAGTGAGAGATCTAGATATCTATCTATCAGTTTCAACATACATCGCATCGTGTCATAACTCTAGTCTACCCTTTTATTCTATAAAATCATTACAGTCCAGTGAAGGTTGTGTAGACTTATAGCTATATTATAACAGTGTCTTCATATCTCGTCTACTTAATCAATCCCAATTTCTCTCCGATGTAACGGCAAAAGAGAGAACACAAGCCCGACCGAAAGAAAACGACTCTCTCTGGTACTCTCTCACTTAAGCAAGCTAGAGTGGGGAGAACCTGTATATAAGCCAGTAACAGATCGGATCAATCAATCTATCAGTTTCAACATACATCACATCGTGTCATAACTCTAGTCTACCCTTTTATTCTATAAAATCATTACAGTCCAGTGAAGGTTGTGTAGACTTATAGCTATATTATAACAGTGTCTTCATATCTCGCCTACTTAATCAATCCCAATTTCTCTCCTCATCAACTCCATTATAAGGAAGTTTGGAGATTGGGGAAGGTTTTGCTTTCCTTAAAAAGAAAAATCGTTTTTTAAAATATTCCAATCATTCATATAACTTGAAGACAAATAAAAATCCAGCAAGTATATTATGTTAAAGGGAATTAGTCAATTATGACTACATAAACTGCAACAAGAGAAATTGACGTGAGTGTTTCACATCAAATGTTTAGAATTATTCTTATGAGCAAAGTTGCTGATGTTTATTGCTGTAATGTAGGATAGCGCCAACTTAATCTTATATCTATCTAATAATGTTATTATCTTTTGGACCAGAAGAATACGGATAGTGATGCGATGTCTATTATTTTTAATTGCGCATTAGAAATTAGGTACTACAATCGTAATATAATTATTCAAATTTTAATCTTCGCAGTGCAGATACAAAATTTTAGTGGAGTAAGTTTTAATATATTTTCACTTATTTTGCTGATCATAATGTCAACATAGGAGTTTGCGTAAGATGTACAATGTCGAGCTATACTCGACTTAAGAAGGTAAAGGGTGATGTGCCAACTATAAACATATATTTATTACAGGATAAATCTAGGAGCCGATAATAGGGATGAGATGCAGGCTTTACCTCTCTTGTTTGCCACCACGTGGCGTCATGCAAGTTATTCGATGTGTAAGAAGGATCAGAAGCAAACGTATCGTAAAATTCTTCAGTTATTTTGTGTGTTCTTCTGTGTTCTACGAACATTTATACGCATCAGCTATATCTGCTGAATACCTGAATTTTCGTAACGTACTAGTAAATTTTTATATCCTATATTAATTGTTAATTGAAATGAAAAATTTCCACGTTATAGTTAAAGTTGGACTCGTAGACATACAGTTTACCAAGTTTCAGTCGATCAGCCATGTTTCCTTTACGACGGCCAAATGTAGTGTATTTGTATTTTGTTTCTGGAATAAATGTCTTTATTTCGAAAAATAACATTTTTTTTTGTAGTATAACCTCTTTAATATATATCCTATATTTAATACGGGGCATAACTTTGAAATATGCGTCATCTCTCCTAGCTTTACCCTATATACTTTAAAGCACTTAGGGCCAGTATCTGAGATTAAGCTCATACACTAGCCCGTCTAACTATATTCACCAAAAACAGCACGAGTATGGAAATCCTGATGCTGATTTTGATCTGAAATCCTGAGGGAAGGGCGAACATACTAAATTTGGAAGGCCAAAATGGACGCCTACTTCACACACACATTCAACAGTAAACACCTGCATACCAAACTAGATAACTACCCTTACGACCTCAGCTATTCCTGAAAGGCCAGCTAAAAATTCTATAACTACCGAACTACCACAATCATACTCCAATCAACAGAAATAATGCCATACAAAACATACACTTCAACCTCCTCAGGAAATCTTCTCCAAGGTATTCATCAAGACAAGGCGACCTCTGCGAACATTTTTAAAGGTATTATACGCGCTCACAGCAAGGGAAATATATCGTTGTTTACATCAATATGAAAACCAACCTTTAGATGTAGCATTTATGCGGAGATTCTCATAAGCATACTCATAATATGTCCCGCTCTTTCTTGTTCACCACAGCGACAATGGACTATACTCTCACCAAATGCAATCCATACAATTTACCATGTAAACTGCACATATTACATAACAAAGCGTTCCAATAATTATATAATGGAGTTGTTGAGGAGAGAAATTAGGTTTGATTGAAAGAACGAGATATGAAGACACTGTTATAATGTAGCTATAAGTTTACACTAACTGCACTGGACTTTATAATGAAACTGATAGAATAAAAGGTGGGAGTAGAGATATAACACGATGCGATGTATGGTTGAATCTGATAGAACTCCCCTAGATAGATTCTCACTGGCTTATATACACAGGTTCTCCCACTTTAGCCTGCCTAAGTCAGAGAGTAGTCTCTGTTAACCAGAGAGAGTCACTCTTCTCTCTGCTGGATGTCATTACAATTATGACTATTAAAATAAGAATAACAGATCAGAAATGCTGTGTGTCTTTATCATAATATGAACTGTTCAGAAGCCAATATGAATGAAGTCCATCTTTAGGAGAATTTTTGCAAATTTTTATCAAATTTTAATCAAATAAATAATATTCTGACTTATTAATTGTATCGCTTTTTTTATATGACAGCATTTTTATTATTATTATTATGGCTTCTAAATATTTTGTACAATAATTTTAAAAAAATCATTATTAATAAATGCCACCGGTTATCAACATTTTGAAACTTTGAACTAAAAACCCAACTATTCTTATTTCTTTCAATGTGTTGGTAGGACATTTGAAGGAGGACAACATGTTGATATTATAGTTATTATCAGTCACTGTTGCTGGTAAATTTTACTTCTACTATTTACGGATTTGATAAGAATGGCATATTTTAATGAATTTTATATAGTGCTTTGTTGAAATAAATAAATAAATATTAAAATGCATGTGTTAAGCTGCATAATGTCGGGCATAGCCCCGGCGACAGTCGAACGAGATTATTAGCCGCTAGAATGCAAGCGAATTAGTCATATCAGCGATCACTTTCCTGGAGTCACGTTTTCCGACACTTCCGTGTTTAAAAAGGTTTTGAATTTATATATATTATTCCGGTTAGCAAATAATTAGTTAATTCTGAAATTTCTCTATATTTATTATACTGTGTTATTTTGAGGTTTTTATTTTATGCATTAATATATATAAATTTGAATAACTTAAGAGAGAGAGAGAGAGAGAGAGAGAGAGAGAGAGAGAGAAAAAATGACCAATTATAAAGTCAGTTCATTTCTAATGATATTATGAATAATAATAATTAATTTTTAAACAGATAAATGGGGCAAGTTTCTTTCTTCATTTTAATTTATTTTTATTTTTTATTTATTTTTATCATTATTATTATTTATTTATTTATTTATTTATTTATTTTTTTGAAGGGATGGCTACTACCGGTATTTAAACTAAACGACTTTCTTGGTTGGTCCCGGCTGCTGTGTTGATCTGAGAAGAGTCAAAGAAGAATAAAATACGGGAGACCAAGACAAACATATCGAGAGCAGGTAAAGACAAGAGAAGAAATAAAAAGTGTGTGTGTGTGTGTGTGTGTGTGTGTGTGTGAATCAGAAAAAGATAAAGGAGGAGAGTAGGAAAGTTGACATTATATTTCTTATACTTTCTTGTGTTGTGAATGTGCCGAATAAATATATATCTGCGAGTGTAACAAAGAGGAAAAGATATAAAAATAAAACTGGAGTAAGAGAGATGGAATTAAAAAAAAAAAATAAAAATAAAAATACTAAGAATGATAGGTACGAAGTTTCTGTGTGTGTGTGTGTGTGTGTGTTTTGAAGTGAGAAGGTAGAAAAGGGAGGGAGGAATTTCATCCATATAAGTCGGTCCGGTTGAGAAATACCAGGCCGGTGTTCGGCCCGGGTCCCACACTTATATACAGACACAATATCTTATATATATATATATATTTATTTGTGTAAATGTGTGCGCAACGTGCGTACAGACGAGCGCACACCGCCACCTAAAGTTTCTCGCAATCATACGCACACTCCCAAACACACCATGTTAATTGGAATGGTCAGTCTAGAAACAGAGAGACATATTTTTACTTGAGAGACCTAAATATATATATATATATTTATTTATTTATTTTCTAAAAAAAAATAAATATCAAGAACTCCACCTTTTGTAAAAATTAAGGTGTCCCTTAAAGTGATGACTTTTTGCTATTATCATGGTTTTTTAATCTTTTTTAGACATAAAGAAGTTGTAATCAGTTTTAAAAGCATACATTTATATATTATGAAAATTAATCTCAGTAATTTTTTTTTTCTTTTTAAGAAATATGAAGAGGGTTTGCTTCTTTTGATATGAAGACTTCTTTTACAAGATATGCAAGTAATCTAATTTAACCTAGAAACTAGATCCTGTTCATATACATTCCCAGATATAGCGGTCGGAGAGACATATTCGGTAAATATATTTATTTCGTTCTCAATACAATAAAAAATTATATTTTTACATGGTAAACTCCAAGTAATACACGACAACCACATCCATACGTTTTGGAGAAATAAAATACAAACAATTCAACTCAAAAATCCGTCTTCAGTGTTTTGAAAAACACAATTGGGTGGTTTCTACCATCATACAAACTGATTTGTGTATATGTTACCGGCAAAGTATGAAACTCAAGCATTCTATAGAATGCCTAGGCATTTCATATAATACCATGCGCAGTTTATACTCAGATACCCAGATTATATTTCTTATGATAAATTTTGTGTATTTGAAAAATATTCATTTTAAATATTCCTATTATTCATTTGTTAACTTAGGGAAATTCTGTTGTAGTATTTCAGAATAATAAATCATGGTATTCCAAATGGTGTTTCAATAGTTCTCGTACTTTAAGTAAAATAATTTAACTTTTAAATGATACTATTCAAATATATTTTGAAATCGTGGATGTAATAAAATAAATAGGGGCTCGTCCGAGATGAATTTCATACTTTGCCGGT
>JAAEAF010011735.1:0-13143 GCA_011037195.1 Triatoma infestans | reverse complement strand
TATCAAGACCAATAGCATTGAAATAGCTGGTTAAAAATACAGAAAGCTTACGTCAGATTCCTCTAAACCCCAAATTAAAATATCAAAAACGTTCAAATAAACTGAAAGATTATGTAAAATTAAAGATTAAAGTATAGATGTTTAAAATAAATATATAAAGTTTATACATATAATATGATTAATGTTTACGAGTTAAAAATAAATCTGATGTCCCATACACAGACGACTTTCTCATCTATAACTAATATAATTTAAAATTGCATTATATACAAGCGTTTAGTTGTGCTGGCCATTAAAAAAGATGATTATAAGGGTTTACAATGTATTATGTAACATAACGTACATATGTATCCATCTGTCTCACATAGGGTGAAACTTCCCTATGTTTCTAGGGACAGATATCCTGTCGCGAAACCTCATTCAAGTCCAACCTACGTGTCCTCGTCGCGGCTCTGGGTTCTACTTTTGTGGAAGCGCGTATGGCTAAAAGGGTGGACGAACACAGAGGATCGCACCTGTCTCACATAGGGTGAAACTTCCCTATGTTTCTAGGGACAGATATCCTGTCGCGGAACCTCATTCAAGTCCAACCTGCGTGTCCTTGTCGCGGCTCTGGGTTCTACTTTTGTAGAAGCGTGTATGGCTAAAAGGGTGGACGAACGCAGAGGGTCGCTTTCGGACTACAAATATAGACTAACACATGCAGCGGTGGAGTGTGAGTCGGTAGGAACTTTTCTACCTCTGTTCGGGTGGCCATAATTTATGCGCGCCTCTCTTGCAGCGAACTCTTTTGATGCGGCGCCTCTGTTGCGGGTTCATGCTGCATCACTTTAAATCGTACACATACACAATTACATTCTTACACGCCAGTGGCACGTGCTAGTGCCACCCACATGTTTGCCTGTGGGATACCTGTGCCGTGAGGTTGAGGGCGCAGGTTCTCGCAGGAGGCAAGTTTCCTCAGCGTACCTTGCCGTCTAACACACCACTTGGTTCCTAACTCTGCTAAACAGGCGGCCAGAGCCTAACCCAGCTCTGGTCAATCGGCTAGCGTAAAGTACGCATAGGTGAGTTCCCGGGTATTATGGGCCTTGCCCTACAATATCTCTGGGGTAGCTCTGGCGTTTCTTCAAAGCGTCCCTAATTGTGAGGCTCCGTAGAGCATGCAGAGCTCTGGAGATGAATCTTTAACATTATGTAATATATGTTTTTAATTTTAAATTCGTCAGCCCAGGGGCCCCTTAGAGGAGTCAGGTGATTTTATTTACTAATAGGAGGAAGATCGTAGGTTATTAGGAACGTCTGTTAAGATTTGCAAATTAAATTGTTCGAAACATGTTAAGACACAGCATCAAAAGGCGATTATTTCCTTTTGGGGTTGTCGTAGAATTGTAGGTAATAATTTGGGCATTACTCCCAAGATGAGGTTCTGGATTTATGGCATGTTTATTAAATCTAGGTTCTGTATGCGGCTGTGGTATGATGGCGTCGCATTGAGATAAGATCCGCTAGGCTGCTGCTTGAGGATATTTAACGCTTGGCTTGTCTGGCGGTGACCGGTGCGATACAGCTGCAATGGAGACTTTATTTGCAATCCCATCGCTCTTTGTAGAGGTGAAAACTGTGGCAGTGAAACCCTGTTATGAATTAAACAGGCAGGTTTTTGGCAGGATAAGCGATATTGTCATTCTACCATTCATCGCGAGAGCCTTTTAAACGTTCCTATTACCGGTTTTCCTTCTAATACAATGTTGAAGACTTTTCTTTTCGAGTATTCTTATAGAGTAAGGTTACATTCAAGGGAAGATTGGTCAAGATTGGGTCGGTGATACCCGATAATTACCTCCGGTAGCTCCTCTGGACGGTTCCAGAATTGATGGTAGGTCTATTTTGAGATCACTTGGCAGTATGTCTTGGACCACAGTATTCCAGACTGAGGTTTATGCTATTCTTTGTTGTATTTTGGATAAGAGGGTACGTCACACCAACATCAAAGGTGTTTGTATTTTCTCGGACAGCCAAGCTGCGCTGAAGGCGCTGAGTTCATGTGTATTCACTAGGTTGGCATCAGAATGTTCTAAAAGACTGGAAGAGCTTTCTTCTCTGAAGTATATGCTTCTAGTCTGGATACCAAGTCATATGGGAATTTTTGGGAATGAGGAGGTGGATAGGTTTTTCCAAATTAGGCGCCTCTCTCCCTTTCATTGGTCCCAAGCCTGCTGTTGGCATGTCTTCTGCCACATATCTTTCAGGCTTCCAATCATGGACAGCTTCACAGCATTCATTCTTATGGATGAGCACAGTTGGTTGTAGGCAGTCCAAAATGCTCTTCGGGTGTCCGGACAGGGCTATTAGTGAGACGTTGCTACCTTTCACAGAGCTCTTTCAGGCATCTGGTTGGATCCCTTACTGGACCATTGTGGTTTTAGGAAACATCTCTACGTAATGGGGCTTATGCCGGATCCATTTTGTAAAGTGTGTGAGACAGAGGAGGAAACACTCATCCATCTTATGACAAATTGTCTGGAATGTGAGGAAATTAGGTTCAGGGCCTTTGGTCGGAACGGGATGTCTGTGGAAGAGCTTAGGCTATTTCTTCTTAAGGTTATTGTCTGATTTGTCCGGACTGCGGTGAATCTTAGATGGATTAGACCCGGGTCTGGATATTTGTTCTAGACCTGGTTTGTTGTTGTTTTTCCTGGGGTAGCTCTATGGGCCCAGTGAGGCTTTGGATAGCGTAGGGTTTGGTCCCTGCCCACAGACAAATAATAATAATCCACCTGTCTGAACATTGTAGCAGCACTCTCTGTCAGAACAAACAAACTTTAAGTTTCTCAAGCGGCAATTTAAATTTAACTTAACCTAGATATTCTCCAGAACTCCAAAAATCAATTTTAACAGAAAAACGTTTCAAATAAAAGTAGTATGTTTTTATCTATGAAGCTGACATTTTTATCTGACAATTTCCTTAGACTGGGCACATCAGCTATGTTATAAAGGGATACAACTTCTATTTGAAATATTGTTTCCATAAAAATACTTTTAGAGTATTCTTGGGAGAAGACTGGACCTTAGACTTTCCTCTAAACCGGGTGTGTCAAATTCTAGTAAGATACTGATAAGCATGATCTTTCTTGCCCAGAGATCCTGAAAACTCAATTTCAGACATGTGTCATTATCAGAATACTTCCTCTTACAGCAGTAAGTGAAACAAAAATTCAATGCAGATCACTAAATGAACTATCTACTCCTGCTCAGAATTATTACCTTCTCGGATATGGTCTTCAACTGCTACATTCTTATTGCTGTCTTTGTTTGCTGTTGACGTTTTTAATCGAACGTTTCTTGCTAAAGTCTCATATCTATTTGACTTCTTTACTTTACTATTCATTTCACCTTTCAATTCAACAATTTCATTAACATTATTGTCATTATTTAATACGGTCAAAACATTTTGTCCAAAGTTGGTTTCAATATTTTCTATAGTTAGTGTCTGGCTTTCATCGTTCATACCTATTTGCATATTATGTTCTACCTGGATCTTTGATAGCTTTTCAGCCATCATTCTACATTAATCACTACATTTTACATATTAATTTACTTTTGTACATATTTTGCACTTCTACTAACTGCTACATATGGTTTTTTAACCAAAAATCATATGTTTCAACATGTATTTATAATACTGAGACCTTAATTCTTGTACTTAAGCTTACTTATTTACTTTGCACCTATTACATGTAATTATTTATTTTGGTAATTAAACATTATCGTTCTGATTTTATTTTTAATAATTTTGTATTAAAAAAATTGGTAATTATGAGTTATACAGGTCCTTCCTAACCATCGCCCCTCTACTATATCACTACAAAGATTACAGAAGTTATCGGATTTACATATCGATAAAGGATTACCTAGCATACTATCTCCAAATGTTTATCTTCTCTTTAAATATTTTTTCCACATATATATTTATTTTTTTCCTTTTTTTGTGTTTATAAATGTTAACTGTTTATATTATTACAAAATAAAAAATTAAAAAAATTGAACATCGCAATAATTATTGAACATCAATTAAGGAGGAGATTCAAAAGAATCGATGGCGATTGTGTGCACTTAGTCTCGTCTTAATAACTCTTGTGTTTACTGTTTATGCTGTGTGGTCAATAAGTAGTTTAAGTGTTATTTCATATTGATCAGTATTTCCACTTGTATTCTTAAATATATATATATATATATATATTCGTCCATTAAATGTATTTCTGAATCTAATAAATAAACTACGATTGTGTTGCTTGGATATTTGTTTTGTTTATTTTTAATGCTTCTCCATTTCTCCGGTTATAAGCATATGTGCTCCAAGTAACACAAACAATCTTGCTTTAATTTATTCATTTATGAATTTCGTCATTCCTTTGCATAATATTGGGTTCTAAATTGGAAAAATTTGTGAAACATCTAATTATATACAATGTTGGAAATTTAAGAAATAAATAGGGATTAGGTAATTGGAGAATAATGGCTGGCTAGTCGGTTATTTTAATAATGATACTTAAATGTGTTTCTTCAAACCAGTTTCTACAAAGACACATAAATCTTTTAGCCCATAAAAACACGTGTATTTGGGACAATCATGCAGATTCAGTCCCCATGCAAGTTCTAGGGTTTGATTTCTAGGTTGGAGAAGAAATGAAAATGGCGTAACATGTAATTTTTTTCTCACCCTATTTTAAACTACATGTTTTGCAGGGTAATCTGATCCAATCATAACAAAATATTTGAAATTTTTGTTTACCCTTTGCCGCATTGATTTCATTATTCGCAATAGCATTTTACCAGATATAAAAAAAAATTATTGTGTTATTTTGGGCAGCAGGCTAGCAAAATGAAAATAGAAGGTAGCAAAGTGAAATTCGATTGAAATCGATATGTTGTGTGGCAGGTGATACTAATAACACGAGGTGTGAGTTGAAAAAGGTGTCCACCATATAATTGCCGAAATTTTTGCTTGTTATATACAAAATTTCTCTACTGTTCTGTTTATTACAAAATATTAAGTGGCACGAAATCTAATAAAAATGGGAAAATACAAGATGACTCGGTAAAAGTATAAAATTGTTTCCCACTCGTCAGCCCCTTTAAACAATCAATTACAACCAACTGTCCCCATATTTGTGCTTGAAATTGTATTTCCGCTTTATATTTAGTAAGTCAAAATAGTTGTCCACAATTTTTTTTTATATCTTTTATAGTAATCCCTTGCGGCTCGATCGCTCGCATCCATCATTTACATTAAAAAAATAATAATAATAATTATATTGGGTTGGTGCAAAAATAATGCAGGTTTTTATATGCCAAAAAAAAAAAATTATTATAATTTGTATAAAACTAAGATTATTTATTCAAAATATGTTCCATCATTATTAACACATAGTTGCCAACGTGTCAGAAGCATTTTTATTCCAGTTTCTAAAAAATCTTTATTTAAACTCTCAATAAACTCGCGGAAGGCATTTTCGGTTTCACTTCGGTCCCTAAAATTTTTTCCTCTTAAGAAGTTGTCCAAATGTCTAAATAAGTGGAAGTCCGTCGGCGAGAGATCGGGGGAGTATGGAGGGTGCGGAAGTGTTTCATATTTCAATTCCTGAAGTTTCCTGAGAGTTGGCATGGCGATATGTGGCCTGGCGTTATCGTGAAGAAGAATTGGTCCTTTCCGATTCACCAATGCTGGACAAAGATTTTGCAATTTCCTATGCATTTTGTCAATTTCTTGACAATATGTTTCAGCCGTGATTGTTTCGCCAGTATTTAGGAAGCTGTAATGAATAACACCTGCAGTAGGCCACCACACTGTCACCATTACTTTTTTCGGGTGCAGGCTTGGTTTCGCGAAATGTTTTGGTGCTTCATCCTTGTCCAGCCACTGGCCTGACCGTCTCCTGTTGTCGTATTGGATCCATTTTTCATCACATGTCACGATTCGATTAAGAAATGGTTCATTTTGGTAGCGCAACAGAAGAGAATTGCAAATTTCAAAACGCCGATGTTTTTGGCTCTGGTTCAATTCGTGTGGTACCCACGTGTCGAGCTTTTTAACTTTACCAATTTGTTCGAGATGGCGAACGACTGTTGAGTGGTCAACACTAACTTCTCTCGCAAAGTCCCGAGTGGTTTTGCGAGGGTTATCTTCCACCAATGCCCTAAGATGGTCGTGACCAACAACAGAGAGCCTACCGCGACCTTCCTTGTCTTCGAGATCAAAATCTCCAACACGAAATTTTTGGAACCATCGCTGCACTGTACATTCACTGATGCTTCCTTCACCCCAAACAACATTGATGTTACGCGCAGTTTGAGCGACCAAGTTTGAACTCGTAAAAATAAATTTGACGAAAATCTTGTTTTGACATGGTGAATATCGGAGGTCTTAACTCATACAAAATGGAACACAAACTAAACTGATATTTGAGGAAAAACAGCATTAATAAACATTGTTTATAATCCATTACCTAGACTGGAGGATTATCTTTGTTTACTTGGCAAGCAGAAGTAAACAAAAGATGAAAGTTCAAAAACCTGCATTATTTTTGCACCAACCCTATAAAAGCCTTAAATAATATATAGAATAGAAATTGAAAATATAAAAAAGATCATATAGTTGTAATCTATTGAAACCCTTAGTTAAAAATTTAGTCTCGATTGCTCAAGTTTTATTTAATTTTTTAGTAGTTTTGATTATGAATTTTGAAGGTAATAATTGCCAGAGGACCGGAAAATGGTTGGCAAAAGAATATACTTTATACGCTCGAAATTACTTACAATCACGTTAGCAATAATAACTAAGAAGAGAAAATAAATTTATAAATAAAAAAAAAAAGCTGTGAAACATTAAATGATTTCCCAACTTTTAATAAATAAATTGTTCTTCAAATTTGGAATTCTGACAACTTATTGAACAATTAGTTTTGTTACATACAAAGTATAATAACTGGTGTCTAGTGAGCTAAATAAATTCGCCTAAGACTGAAAAAGCCTTCAGTCTGTTACCATTTGGATATTTTATTGAAACATACATGTTTATATTGGGAGATAACTAAACAAAATGTCAAATTTGTTCTTATTTCCTTTTTTCATTTTTAGTTCTTTTGTTCTCCCGCCCTCCCCACTCAAACTCATTTATAAACCACAAATTTCCGTAGAGTTAAAAATATAATTTTCAATAGATTTGTCAATATCGAAGTTATCCTATAGGGTAAAATTTAGAATTAGATTTAGATATAGATATGAAAGATACGTGTGATGAGTGTGTGGGCGGCCAATACCGGCCAGGGGTGGCAACTTTTGTTCGTGTAGGAAGCCTTTCCTGCATTATTTTACCTTGGGAGCCACTGACTCTTGGAGGGGTGGGTCTGTGCCAAGATAGGCAACCCCGGCACCTGAATAAATGTGCGAGTGATTGCTGTGTAAATATTGTACAGAATTTTAGTTGAGCATTAAAGGGGCGGGAGGAATATTCAGTATTCCAAGCCACCTTTATAAGTAGATTACTTGTTAATATATTAGAATGACATAACAATATTTATCCGTGTGGTAGTAGTTGTGATGTAGTAGGAGTGTATTAGGCATTATTGTTCGTAGCGTGTTTATAAATTAGCTGAACATCGAAATGGACATTGAAAGAGTAAATAGAGCAATTTCCATAGGTAGAATGTAGCTCCAAACATAGTAGATTTAGGAAAACAAAAGTATATGGCTAAAAAACAAGAGCAGTCGACGCCATAAAATTTAATAAAACAAAAAAAAAAGTATCAAAGTTATATATATAAATAGCTGAAACTTTTGCTGAATATTTAACTGAAATTATATATTAATAAAATAAATTGTTCTACTATATTTCGGAATCATCACTTTCTTCAACCCAAAATGAAGAACAACACTCCTGGTATTAACAACATTTAAATATTAGTTCGTTTATATATTTTTTTCATTTGTGTTATCCTAATATAAAAGATGCGTTAAAAGTTCATAATCCGATATAATTCCGGCAATCGACCTAGTCAATTAATGAAAGTTGATTTTTAATTTCCAAAACTTGTAAAATATACGACTTTATAGTAAATTTTCAAAGACTAAACTAAAATAGCAATGTAAACAATAATTACGTTCGGCTTATGTTAATAAAACAAACAAATTGTTAGTTGGATGGGGCCAAATAAAATTTTTTTTAACTTTTTAAAAGCAACCACTGTTTTGGTTACATTAAACCAGCAATGGTTGTCAGCAACATTCAAATTTATTTCTCTTTATTGGTATTATTTGGACCCGACTGAAAAATAATAGGTATTACTTAGTTTACTTATTTGTTTTATTTAGCTGAAAGGAGCGCATTATTATTAACGTTAGAAATTGAATAACATATTAATATTTACTAAATTAATTCCATTAACAGTTTTTTTTATTTTGCTCAATAATCAAAAACTTTATTTCATTATTTACTTTAATAAATATAGATTTTTTAAAGATTTTATCTTATAAAAAAGTATAAAAAAAAAAAAAAATCGATAAATAAATAAGAATTGAATCTATATACGAAGGTTGTCTGTACGGAGTTTGACCTAAATTTTAGTATGATGTATGTAAGTAGTTAGTGGAGAACTTCCTCATAGTTCTTGCTGCAATAAAGAATGAATAACGATGCACTCTTGCAGCATCTTCTACTTAAGTAATTTCTCTAAAACTCCACCTACACTGAATGCCTTGCTCTCTACTTATATTTAATGTTTCCATTTCAAATTTATTTCTATTTCCATCACATATTGCCTCATTTTCTAAAATAAATTATATTTTTCTTTCTCTGACTGCTGTAAGAAAAAAATGTTGTGATCATGTCGAATTTTGGTACTGAATTTTCACTGGGAGACGTGTTTTGAGGTCCCTCTGTATATGGCAAAAATGTTTTTAGGTAATGGTCTGTGTGTGTGTTTTGTGTATGTGTGTGATTATAAAAATATTTTGTTCAAGCAATCAAGGACAATTAGTATTCTAAAATTCAAGAAAACTGTTGAACTGTTGAACTGAGAAAATCGTAAATATTGCAAAAAGCAATCAATGCCTACAATATCTTCACTTCTGATAACGACTTTTGATCGAAATATCCGTGTTGTTTTCCTGATGTTATATATGTAATTCGAAATAACAGATATGGGCTTATGCAATTTTTTTTTTTATGTATGAGTTGTTTGTTACACGCATACACAAAACACTGTAATAGTATCCAAAGAAAGTATTCGTAGCAGAGAGAGAGAGAGAGAGAGAGACAAAATGACAGGATCACTCTCTCGGACTAGTGTGGGAGAAACCACATAAATACCGCGACGGGAGACAGAACGGAGGACAGTTCATACTACTGAGTTCATACAGCCAATCACTACGTGTCATTACCCTTTACTACTCTACCATAGTCTATTATTTGTAAAATCCTGGCAGTCAGTGTCATTTATCATATTATATAGTGTTAACCATACTCTGTTAATTCATTGAAACCAGACCATTTCTCTCCTTCAACAACCCCATTATAAAGGCTATCCGCTAAAAACTTTTTTTTGTTTGTTTTCGAGAGACCTTAGAGAAGGAATTTAGGTTCTTTTAGTATATTCTTTCTAATCAAATTTAATGTTAAGATCGGATATTTACTTGAACTTTTCTAGCAAACAGTTAAGGATTGCTATGTGACGACACTTTTAGAAACTGGTTTTGAAATTATGATTGATGAAAACCATTCATTTTTATTATTTTATTTTTTTCTAATTTATGGCGCGTCAATGGCGAATTTTGCTACTACCACCAAGATCTGCACCAGCGACAGTTCCAGGTGGTCTCTTGCCCAGATCCTTACGCGCTCATCGCCGCGGCCCTCTTACATCCGTCAAGGCATAATAGTAGTATAAAATAAGCTATATAATTAACAACATCGTAATTTAAAAAAATTACAACATTAACACACAGCCTATTAAGTACCTTTGTCACTGACGGCAGGGTATAGGTACGACGCTATAGCGCCATCCATTTTCAGGGCTAATTGCTTCGGCAGGTGAGTTGTTACACACTCCTTAGTGGATTCTAACTTCCGTGGCCACATATGGTCAATGGCGTCCAGAGCTTTTTAAGGGCGCTGTCGACCTCCGGAACACTCCAGTAGTTGTGCAGCGCGCTACCACTGAGCTAATCCCTTTCCTTACTTAAAACACTAGTGATTCTGTGATGTGGGCAGGTCCCAGATCTGTCCTTCTTCGTATATGTAGGGGATTGATAGTTTTTGTTCTAAATATACAAGGTATATTACAAATACATCAATTATGGACAGAATAGTACGAACAGGTGGTTTTCCTCAACATGATTTTTTTGAGGGCAACACAAGAGCAACTGGCAACTCCATCCACAAGAACAAGTTACCCCAAAAAACTAAAAGTCAAAAAGAGTAGCAAGATTCTTTTAGAAATTCTTTTAATGAGCTTTCCATCAAAAGGATTATCACTTGCAATGGAAATTGATTTTACTAGGGAAGTCTGTGAATAGAGTGACCATTGGGTCTTGTTTATTCCAGTTGTCAACCAGAATAATTTGATAAAACACAGTGAATAGTTATGGCGAATATTTGAGAAATTAATCCATTCTCCTTTATCATGCCATGATATCAATCAATCATGTTATGATCAATTTTAAAGAGAATGCTATTCTAGCAGAATAATGTCTGGTGTGGGAGATGGTTCCATCAATTCCTGACTTCGTGTGCTTGTCTAGAAGCACATATTCCAGTCCTTGTACTATCTGAATACTTTTTTTTTTACAAGATTGTCAACATCTGCGCGGCCCGGTGCAGATATTTCGACCCTTCCAAACTTAGAGGACTGTATTCTTTGTTACGACCACAATGCCCAAACAATTAGCTATAAAGACTGCTAGCGCTCCTATCTTCCTGCCATTGTATACATATTTCTTTCACAATATAACGTATCTCCTCAGTGAAAGGAGATTGAGTGGTTTCAGATATCATACAAAAAGTTGAAAGTCTATGATTAAGAATAGTTGAAAATAATTCAATAACTGTCCCAAACTAATGATAAATAATGTATTAATTATATCACTAAGATAGTGTTAAGATACGCACAAATTTCTCCTTATATATTTTGTTTTTGTGGCATCACATTAAATAGTGGTAAATTTTTTTTTCCTATTTGTCACAAAAGTTCTAAAAACGTTTCAAATAATTAGGCTTGGCCAAATTACTGCTAAAAGTCACTTAATATCAAAAAAAGCCCTAGAAAAGAATAGCACTAATAAGCTAAAGTATTACAGAAACAAAAAGTTAAGACAACTTTGTAAAGATAAATTGCTTTTAAAGAAAACCAATGTGTCTTAGAACGGAAAAAATAGCTCTAGTTTTTCAAATGTATTTAGTACGATTAGTCTTGCAGTTTTACTTCCAGTGTTTATGCTTGTGGCATCTTTCTCAGCTATTGTTTACTAGTTTCTAGCTCTAATAAAAGCTTAATGGCCTAAAACAATTTCAGAATTATTTGAGAAATTGTTTAAAAGTATTCACTTTGATAATTTTAGCGCGTTTGGACTGACTAAGTTTTCAAATTATCCTTGATAGATTTTTGAATGTTCTTCCAGATATTTAAGTTTCTAGAGAATAATGACGCTGATGAGTTACTAAACGATAAACGCTTTGACTTCCCATCAGAGAGAAACAAAAAAAAAAACTTAGAACAAGTATTACGTATACAGGATGAAAAAGTAACACTTTTTTCTAACAATAACCGAAGCAATAACCGGATTTTCTTATTTCTTTATGACTAATTGTAAAAGTTATAGAAATCAATTAAAGTTGCTAATTGCATTGAAGTAATTTTCGATATTAGTAAATATTTGTAAACTACCTTTCAATATATGCGCTTTAAATGTTTGTTTTTTTCTTCTTATAAATTTATAAGGCAGGCGCATAGTTGTTCAAAGGGAATTAAAATGTAATCTAATTTTGAATAGAACGTCACCCGAGTGTGTGCTCTTAGACCACATTATTTTGGCAAAGGTGGCTAATTATGATCCCATAACTTACTATCAGTACGGACTAATTATCGAATATTACAGAAGTACCTGCCGAATTTACTTTTTGAACAAGAAATTCCTTGCCAGATTTGAAAATTATTTGCCTTATTTTAGAGTGATTATATTGTATTTAGTCCAAAAGAAAGCTCAATAATATTAGACAAACGCAAATTTCTCAGAACAATTTAAAAGGATTTTCCTAGAGAATTTTGTACCAAATAAAAGTGGAGATTATGTCCGATCAGTTAGTATTTCAAGCTCAGGAAATCTGTTCGGTATTTAATGTAAATTCAAATTTTGCCACCCAACGGAGTACAATAATTTTATTTTGGAGCGGGTATTGTACTACCTTGATAATAATTTACTAATTTATCAGGCTATGCCCCAAGAGTAGAGAAGGGGTAATCTATGCATTTTCTGCTCTCTCAGTTAGTCGCCATTTTAAGCTCGAAGGAGTAAGTCGTTATGCTTCCTTGCATAGTTTCACAGTGCAATACCTGTACAATTAATGCAAATTCGGTTGCCCTTAATTGTAAAAAATCCAAGTTTATTACTTTTGTTTTTCCTGGGTGATGGTGTTAATAAACTGGCCCTTTGGCCGACTTAGCCGCTCTGTTCACTCGGACCTGCATAGGTTAGTGTGAAATTACATGGTTGTTATTTCCGGTTGGTATTCTGCCGTGCAGCTTCTGGGAGCTCATTTACAATCATCAGCCAAGCAGCAGTGTATGGATCAAGACTCAAGAGTTACAGGCATTTTAGATTCATTTCCTTATTCCTGTTTCTCCTCTCCCCTTGTCCCCAGAGTGGCTAAATAGCATGGGTCTTCCAGCACTGATAACCAGGATTCTACGTTTTAAGATAAGCGCCATTCCTTTGGCTGTTAAAGTGATAATAAATAATATTGTCTACGCATTTTTAAATTTAATTTATACATTCATTTTTTCCCAAATAATTTTTAATATTTTAGTTTCCCATTTTGCACAACCACTATATTATTATATTCCCAATATAGTCCACTCAATATTTTTT
>JAAEAF010011734.1:0-19544 GCA_011037195.1 Triatoma infestans | reverse complement strand
AATTGCTGTTAATTTTTGCTATTATATACTGTGGATCAGTTCATATTACCTTCTTTCTGTTTAAAATAACTACTAAAAGAAAGGAAGAAATATTTGGTGATAACTTCATTTTATTGAAGATGGTTTTGGAAGAATAAGCACAAGTCTTCAGTGGAAATATATAAGTTTTCTTTGTTGCAAATAGAAAGTAAAGTAGATGGGTACAATATTATGAAATATTGTGTAACTAAAAATGGATGAGGTCGTTCGTATGTAATTGGAGTGTCTATGATAGAAACTTCACCTTTCTAATCTTCAACAAAGTTTACTGTACAGCTTTTAAGTAAATCACTTTGATTTTGTTATAAAGAAGTGCAGCTATCTATATTTACATTAAATTTTTTTTCTGTCCTTAGACAAATGTTACTTAATTTTGCATTATTAGAAATGTTAAATAATTTTTTTCTTATTTTTAATATCCACAGAATTGGTTGCTTGCACAACTGTCATCATGTTTCTTTTCTAAACTTTACTCATCTTCAAAAGACTTATTTTTAATGAAATATCTTTCAATATTCTTTTGAAACATAAGGTAAAAACATTTTTTTCTCTCTCAGATTTTTAATTAAAATTATTAACTTTTTTTTTATATATTTTTATTACATCAACATCCTTTAAAATCTTGTGTTTAAATAATTTTATATTTCCTGCCATTATCGTATTCTTCCATTTCATAAAAGGTAACACTTTTATCTTTTACAGATATTACACATTTCATTGAATAAATAATTTAATTATTAGTGTTCTGATCTTGATGAAAGTTGCCCCCCCCCCCCACCACCACCACCACCAAAGGATATATTTTGATTTTATTGAACAAAATGTTTAAATCTATGTGATGGAAATTTATATGAGAATTCTAGTAGCATGACCCAATAGAATTCTAGTTCTTTCCTATTAACCTATTTTTTTAAATAAAACATCCAATATTGTAGTAATAATTCTTCAAAAACTATGAATTTAATAGTACATAATATGTTCAACAACTTTATGCTAATTACATCAAATAATTTCGAGTTGATGAATGTCTCAATTTAATAATTACACATTTACTTATATTTTCTATTTTGCTAACTCTGAATCTAGAGAAAGAATCACTGAGAAATTAATCTAAAAGATGGCTGAAATTTCCTACTGCAATCTTCCTAAGCAGGGTTAAATATTCTAATCTTGGAATTTAATATACATTTCAGCTAATTTCGGACTAACCACAAACTATACCAAATTTGGAATAGTATTATGTTATCCAACTTTGTGGTGGAAATCTAAAAAAAAGAAGGTAAACATTCCTAATCAACCTGAAGGAAACTGATTTAAAATAACATCATAAAAATTTTCCGAAATTTATGACTTATTAGAATAATAAAAGCAGATCATGATGGACCGGACAAAAATTTCAGACCTTACAACATCACTTGCTTTCTAAGGTGGGCTTTAAGTTGGCCACTTTTTGCAACAAATATTTTTTTGTCGCAAATATTAGAGATGTTTATATGCAGATACTTTTTATGCGTTTGACATCATTGTTGATATCTATTTACCAAGTATTGCAACCAAAGACACACATCTGAAACTCTACCATAAAAAAATTCCCAAATTAAGGGAATAATAATTCAGCGAGTACCGCCAAATTATGGTTTTAGTTTCAATTTCCAGTCTTTGATATAACATAACAATTCTGGATGTAACGTAATGTGTTAATATGAGTAATATATACTATTGTATGTTTGGTTAATTATGTAACGTAATGTGTTAATATGAGTAATATATACTATTGTATGATATGGCCTATGCCCATAACATGTGTACAGTAGTCAGTCTTAAAGGCTCCCTAAAATTACAGGTATTACTTAACATTATTTTACTTTATTCTGCATTCTAAGCTACGCTCGAATTGTCATAAATATGAATTAAACGAGAAGCATTGGCTTTTCATTTGACTGCTATAACTTATTCGAGAGTATTATGACTGTCAAATACTTTTAGTACAGAGAGCAATTTTAAATGTTATACGTTCGCAGTTTCAGTAATCTTTTGTTTCCTATTGGTCTGAATATGGTACAACAAAAGTTTCCCAACCCTAATATATTTAGAAAATACAATATTCCAATCCAAATCTAATATTGCATGCTGTATCGATCACAATGAACATCATGTAATTTTTTTTGAACTAATTACTAAATAAACCAAATTGGGGTCTTAATTTGACAATAATTATCAAATATTGATTAATTCTTATAAAAACTATAATGTAAACTATATATGTATGTATATATCTATATATATATATATATTGTTCGGTATTTAATATAAATTTAAATTTGCTGCCAAAAGCGTACAATACATTTATTTTGCAGGGGGGATTCTACCGCCTTTATAATAATTCACTAATCGCTTAGGCTGTGGGCTAAGTGTGGAGAGGGGTAACCTATGCATTCTTCCTCCCAAGTTAGTCGCCATGAAAAACTCGGATGAGTCAGTCGCAATGTAATACTCGTAAGAGTAGGTTGCTGTCCAGCCCTCATAGTAGTAAATCTGTCTATACAATTCATGCCCGTTTGGTTGCCCTTAACTGTGAAAACCGAAGTTTTTCACTTCTGGTTATTCTGGATAGTGACAATAAACTGGTCCTCTTGTTGACAGTGTTCTAACGGTTCTCTTGGCCTCCACGAGCTCATTGTGAAAGCACATGGTTGCTACTTCTAGTTGAATTTCTTGCCTTGCAGCTTCTGGGAGCCTTTTAAATTATTATCTACCATCTTCAGCCAGGTGGCAGTGTATTGGTGAAGGCCCTAACTGTTGGAGGCACATAAGAAGTAATTCCTGATCCATATTTTTTCTCTCCTCTTTTCCCCGATATGGGCTAAGGACACATTGGTGTTCCAACAATGGCAACCAGGGATTCTGCGTTTTAAGGTAAGCACCTTTCCTTTGGCTTCTCGAGAGTGATAATAAATATATTAAAATGTTCCCTTTTGGTTTTAGTCCAGTTGCTTTTTGTACAGTGGCCACAAAAGGGACAAGTACGATTTGCTTCTGAATTTTAAATCTAATTCACTCTACATTCATTTTTTTTTCTTCACATAACTATAAATTTCTAATCTCCCATTTGCTCACCAATTAAATTATATTATATACAGTCCGCTCAATATTTTTCACTCAATATAGGTATATATTTTTATTTTTTTGCTGTTTTTTTTTATTTATTAAAAAGAGCCGACCAGAGTTATCTTACCTCAATATGTTTATTTTTATTATTTCTGTATTTACTAAACACATATATATATAATTTAGGTTCTACATATATAAATAAAATTTAAAACTAATAAAAGACGAAATAACTGGAACTTAACTAAAATAAAGATGAAATTGAATTAATAAGTACCACCTCTTAGAAAAATTTCATAAATAAAATGCATTCATTGTGCATGATAAAATTAATTAAAGAAGTGTCGAGAGATAAAAATGATAAAAAAGGTTTTATATATTATATATCTATATAGATATAGATATATATATAAAATGTATGATAGAAGGGTGGTGGGTAGATGGGTGAAAATAAAACTCTTTTTGATAAAATAAAGTGAGTTTTAATTACAACTTATTAAACACGCACAGTTCTACCATTCAAGTATTTATTATATTTAATGAATGTAACGTGATATCCCAAAATAGTTTCATTATGAAATATCTAAATAAACTTATTTTTTATATTATTTACAAAACAATATATTGAAAATCATCCTAGAAATAAATAATTTATTATTTATTTGTTCCAATGACTGATGATACGTATTAATTTTCATCATTAGATACAAATACTCATTGATAATAAAAAACAGTTATAATCGGTTAAAAAAAATTTTTTGTGGTGAAACTTCAACCGAATTTGTTTTTTATTGCAGGTCACATAATTTTGTTTTTTATCTTTGGAATTATTATTATATATTTAGTATCTCTAAAATACATTGGTGAGAGAATCCTCACATTAAAACTCTGGTTTTAAAAATTAGAATTAAGTCATTATACTTAGAATTTTTCTTCCTAGAAATTTCTACAGCTCACTGTTTACTGATAAACGTGTACTCTATTCGAGAAAACATTGTTTGGAGACTTTATTTTATCAAAAAGAGTATTTATGATAGTAGATCAGCATTACTGAGAATTGCTCCAATAATATTTTAAAAAAAAAAAAGAATAAAAACAAAACCTACTAAAATTAATCCGCAATATTTAAATTACTGAAGATCTAGGAAGCTATAAGGCGAATCATTTCGTGGAATCATAGTTGCTATTCAAGCGGAAATGAAATATGGACGGCTAATGGAAACGCATCTAATTGATCTACCGACAATTATAACAACAGCATTTTTGTTAGATAATCTCTCTTAAAAATAGAATATAGAAAATTTTACATAATACAAAATTGTTTTTTTGCAATTTTATTCTCTATAATAATTTTTAAGCATTTCTATCGTTGTTCAGCTATTTTTTGTTTCAACTATTTAAACATCCGGTAAATTGAATGTATGCTAATTTTTCAGTACTAAAAGAAAGTGGAAATAATGAATTGTATGAGTGATTCACGTTAGAATGAATCTCTGAAAACTGAACTGCTTTTAACATTCCTCCCTCTATTGAGAGGGTATCCAACCGTTTTGGAATGATTGCTTTTAATTGGATTTAGAGAGAACCGTTTTCCAAAGAATTTTTAAGAATTCCAAAAAATTATGTGCACAGCTTCAACACGGCACTTAGTGATCCATAAATAAGAGGTGAATGTATTGAGTATATCTTAATTGATTTAATTTTTCAAAGATCAAAGTCTGTACTGACTATAAAGGTGTTAAAAGGTGTTACTACTAATGTGTATTCGATCGACAAACACAATCCTCTTTATCCCTCAAGGATTTCCCTTCAGACTTTGAGCTTTTCTCTCATGAATTTTTTTATTTTTATTTTATATTATACTCTTATTACGTGATATTTAAATGTGTCATCTAAATTTAAACAGTTTAAATTTTAATTATAAAAAAAAACTAATTCAAAGTCACTAAAGCATGTTTTGGTAACAGGTGGCTGGTATAGTCATTATTGATTTCATATATTCAATATTTGTAATATTAAGCATTTATATATCTTTATTTAATATTAAATATTTGTTTTAATATTTTCGTGATATATTAATTCTAAACCAGGTGTAGAATTTAATTATATGAAATTGAAATTTAACGGAAATGAAAAGAGACTATTTCCTGGCCATATGTTACCGAATTTTAATGTATGTACGGTTATATGTTTAGTTATTATCTTTTACAATGATAACAAAATTAATAATATATCAAATTTAATATGAATTTTTGAGCAGAGATATTTTACCTTTTTTTTTTTTTGCCTTGTTGAAAAGGTAATTTTAAATTTAAGTTTTATAGGAATAGTTGGATATTTATAAATTTGATAGATTGGGTAATTAGTTGTTTTTACTTTGATTTACTATTACCATGACAAATTAGGAATTATCAAATTCCATACTCATTTAGAATCATCGTCTAAATATAAGAATCAGGATTGTATTCTTTTTGGATAGGCAAACCTTGCAGGCGTCTCTGTATTGCATGAATGCAGTTTAAACTTTCAATTTTCTCAGATCGATTTTTTTTATTTTTTTTTATTTGAAATTTACATCTGCAAGAGCAAATTAATAGTGTGACGTTAGTGGAGTCGTCACCCAATAGTGATTCTCCAGATACATTATTTATTTACTGGCCACCATCACCGATAGAATCGCGCGGTCAGCGCCGCTTGAATCGTCCAGTTATCAGGAACGGACAAAGATAAGAAGTGATGAATTTGGGGGTTACGATGTCCAGAGAGGAGAGAATGAAGGTTTTTGTAGCCTATGAGATGAAGCCTTTAATAAATGGTATCCTTAGGTCACTATGGATGGTTCCATTCACCAGTCATTGTATAGAACATTAGTTGTTCGGCAAAGAATTTTGGACTGTAAGGATTGAAGGCGACAGATATTAGATTGCTTGACTGACCCCTATTGTTCTAGTCCGTAAGTCCACATAGGTTTCAGAAGTGGGTTGCATATCAGAATTTTGTTGTTTAATGTCAATTTGATGGTGTATAAATTAGTCTTGCCAGTAAGTGGCAAAGAGTTTTTAAGTTCTTGTCTTTTGAGCTTTGTGAACGGATTCCTCGTTAGATGCTTGTCAATATGGAGACCAAGGTATCGTACTATCTCTGCGCAAGGGAGGGCAGTCTGATATAAGTGTAAAGGTAAGCAGATAGTTCATCTAATATTGAAGTTATATTTTGGCATTTTTGACATTAAGTACAAATCTCCATTTTGTAAACCAATGCTCAAGAGAGAATATATGATGTCGGTAGGTACAGATGGACTGTAAGAGATCGATATGTGGATCAGTATGTGCAAAATTAAATATAGACAAATGCAAACTGCTGATATTAGAAAATAAAGTGGGTGAAATTCAATTAAAGAAAATGAGATTCATGAAAAATTTCAAGCAGAGATACACAAACATCTTTTATGATTTATTATTTGTAAATAATCTACTCGAAATTGGTTATGGTTGTAAGCATATCTGAGGTGCTGATTTTGTATTTTTTTTTTTTTTTTTTTTTTTTTTTTTTTTGGCGCATTGACAGCTGTGGTCATTAGCGCCTCTCAATATTTTTTCCCCTGATCAAACCTGTCTCCGCAGTCTGGGATGGCACCTATTTTCTTTACCTCGTGTTATTCAATTCCACTACCTGCCCAGCAAGGTATGATGGAGCCTCCGCTTTAGAACAAGTTTCACACACCCCCTCTTGGCCATCGATCCAGTCGATAAGGAGGTGTTTGAATACCTGGTTGTGCCATTCCTTTATTTAACAAATTATTTTGGGCACTTGCGCATAAATATTCCTTCGATTATAGAATTAAATTGTATTGAATTTTAAATCTGGACTCTTGTTTACAATGTGCTATTTTATATATGATTATCTTTGATAATCCTCTTATCTGATGGACTCAAATCATTTATTTTAAAAAATACGTTCATGTCTGAAGGCTATTTGCATTTAAGGGGAGGTACTTCTTTAAATATTCCTTCCCCTGAAAATTGTTTATCTTTCAAAATTGTTTGTCTATATTCTAATAATGTATTCACTATTTACACTCACTCATACCGACAAAAAAACGTACTCGCTAATGAATATAAGCATACCAATAAATACAATCATGCTAATAAATAGATGTATACCAATAAATACATTCAAACCTCACATTCTCACGGAGGGAGAGTACTTGATATTCCTTTCCCCTTTTATGAAAACTGACCTAAACCTAATTCCAAATTTAATAATAAAAATTAATTCTTTTTAAAAAAAACAAATAGCCTTTCTTTATGGGAAGATGTTTTTTCTAACACTGCGCGTAAATCATGTGGCACGCCTGCTTGCTCTCTAAATTGACGCAGTGGCTGACAACCTTCCAAAATATGTGATACGGTCAGTCTGTCTGTGTACCATAGCATCTAGGGCTTCTGGCTTCTACCCACGTGTCATATATGTATGCCCAATTCTAAGCCTCGTAATTATTACCGTTCCACGCCGTGGGAAGCTGTCAGCTATTGTATTTCGCACAAATGGTTTAATGTCATTCAATTTTTCATTTATGGCGTCCCATAAGTTGCTGCCATTTCTAGTTAATTTTGCTTTTATAAGAATTTTATAAATCAGTGGGGCGTACAAGGTTAGTGTTGTTTACATGATCAGAGGCAGCACTCTTTGCCACCTGATCTGCTTTTTCATTGCCGGACACACCATTGTGGCCCGGCATACGCGTAGCTGCCTTAATATTTCATAAATACTAACAATCATTGGATCCGCTGAGAATGTATCCCGGAGAACCGTAAATATATTAAAAAAGTCTGACAATATAAATAATTTATTGTAATTCCTGTCAATAGTAAGTGTAAGGGGCCTGCATATTGCGTACATTTCTGCAGTGCACACAGCAGCATATGGAGGGGAGTGTCCATATTTGGGTAACGCCATCCGTGTACACGGCACAGCCTACATCGTTATGATATCATCTTCTTGTTTTGGAAACCAGACAGATTGCGATGATGCTTCTTAGCACCTGTATTCCTTTAAAATTGAGGTAAGATTGAGGTGCTCAAGGCATTTTACTCAGATCTGTCCACTTGGCTTGAGGGTAGTCAATTTTTTGTCAAAAATGTTTCATCCCTTTTTAAATTCAGCCATTATTCTATTGTGTATAAGGAAGTGAGCTGAATAAGTTATTAGGTAAAATAAATAATCACTTCTTAAGCCGGGATGTGGATAAGGTGATAATTCCCAATACTCCTTGTATAGAGTAATATGTAATTATATTTTAGAAAACCCTGTTCTTCAAATAAATTGCAATCTTAAATTCTTATAAGTTCTTATTCAATTAAGATTAGCGGGAGAAAAAATATATACTAGAATCAACATTAAAGATGAGAAGTATGAATTTAATTTTTTCTAAAGTTTTTGTCCTTTATGTCAATCCGATGCGGATAATTAAATTCACTTTTCCTTTTTTAATCTAGATCTTACAAAGAATTAGGAACAAAATACATTAACAAATATATTGGAGATAATATACAATCCCCAGTTGAAATGGATAAAATTATGCTTACTAGATTCCTTACAGAAAATTATGTTAAAAAAAAAAACAGCTGATACAAGAAAACAATCTATCTAATCTGACTATGGCCATATTTGTAAAGCTTTTGATGTTATTTCTTTTTTTATAAATAGATATAATCAATTTACAGAGAACTTGAACAAATTCTAAATTTTATGTATATAAAAAAAACTGAGTAGAAGCATCAATGTGTTGTATGGCAGGACATCGTACATTACTAAAAACCACAATGAGAGTCAGTGGTTTAACTTTCCCTCTCGATTCTCCATACCAGCCTTGGACATGGCCATTGGAAGTCACTTTCTATTGCATTGGGCAAACATTGATCGAAGCTATTTACAATTGACCGGATGATAACCACACAAATACATATAACATAAATACAATATAAGTGATTCTATTGGACACAAAAAATTATCAATATTCAATTATTCATTTATTCTTTTTTTTTCTTTATTATTATTGTTATTTAAGCAAATTTTATATGATTTTATTTTATTAAAAATGCAATTTGATCTAAATTTTTGAAAGAATATTAGCATTAGTTAGCTCGTTGATGGCCCTGTTAAAAAATTATCTTATTTTACCTCATTTTTATTGTCTTTTGATTTATTATTTAATAAATTATAACTTAATTAATTATTCAAACAAATGTGCGTTATGAAGTTCTTGGAAAACAGCAGCAATTAAAAAAACAAGCAGGCTATTAAGAAACAAAATCTGGTGTGAAACAATCACACAATTTTCTCTTACTCTAGTTCTCAAAATTATAATTGACAAATTTGATAGTTAGTATACCAAATTTAATGAAATTCGTCGAAAACTGAAAAAAAAACCGTTCAATTAAAGCACACTTCCGGTTCACTAATCTTATGAAACTCGGAATTTTGGCCCTTCTATTTATTTCTAATAATTTTGTTTGGACGATAGAATTGTAAAATCAACTATGATAGCATTTTAGAGAAAAACATAACCCCATCCTTCCCCTAATAGTGCCCTTAAATGAATTTTCCCAGAGAAATGTTTAAAATAAAAGTTGTAGACCTTTGTTTGTTAAGATTATATATGAAATTTCCACAAAATCGTCGGAACCATTTTTGAGAAAATCGCGAAAAATCATTTAGTAAAGTGGTAAAATAAACGCACTTCCGGTTATTCGATTTGTTTCAAACTCGATTTCAACAACATATATTATTGTAATAACCATTATTCAGACGACAGAATTGTCTAATATTCTTAAATAGCCCTTTAGATGAAAATCACACCTATCCCTCCCCCAAAAGTGCCCTAAAATGAATTTTCTCAGGGAAATGTTTCAAATAAAAGTTGTAGCTCATTGTATGTGTAGTTGATATAAGAAATTTGAAGAAAATAGTTCGAGCCATTTTTGAGAAAATTGCAAAAAACTATAATAAAAAAAACTAGTAAAGTGGTACTTCCGGTTGAGGAATTTTGACAGATAACGTACTGTCAGGTACCATGGTGATAACTAAAAAAGAATATCAAGTTTCAACTTTCTACAGTTTTTCGTTTTTGAGCTATGCTGTTCACATACACACACACAACACATACACAGACAATTTGCTAAAAATCACTTTTTTTGGACTCAGTGAACCTCAAAACGTATATTTCCGGTGAAAACTCGATATCGAAAATTTGACACGATTACAATACTTCCTTCTTACTAGGAGCAGAGAAAGTAAAAATATCTGATATTTCCCGGCCTAGCATATCCAACCACCCTATCTATAAGTAATAATTTAGACCTTATTCTACTAGAGAATAACTTCTGTTAGTGTTAAGAGATATACTTTTCATTAAACCACCGTCTTCAGGAAAATAGATAAATGCCAGTTTGCAAGTGATTTTTTTTATATTTTTTTTCATCCAATCAACTGTCCCTTATAAAACCAGATTAGAATAACTAAATATTTTGGTGGAATTTTGGTTCATATTGATAGTTTCTAGTGTATGTATCCAATTATTTTGAAACTCTAATTGAATGAAATAGAACTTCGAAATAATTCAAACCAGTTATTTTGTTTAGAAATTTACCTGTTTTAGAAAGTAGAAAACTTTTTTTTTTACATCCTGAAGTTTCTGTTATATTATCTAAACATTCACCACTTCGATTTAAGTGAAACTGTAAAGTTAGTGGAAATTGAGTAAACTGATTTTTTATCAGTAAATTCCGCTTGGAATTTGTAGTAACATTTGGGGAGAAGAGGGATTTGGGTAGTTCAAATGCTAGAAAACAACAGTCCTATTTGTCAAGGAGTAACTTTTATAACAGCTGATTAGGATAATCGTTTCAAATGAATATTATAAAATGAATAGATTTTTGTCGTATTTGTGATTTTAAACAACACTTTCTTCTCTAAAGAGAAAAGACGAGCACAATCTCTTGAAAACATTTTTTTATATTCACATGTTAATAAAAAATTACAAAATATAGATAAAAATAAAATTATTTTATTTCTTTAAACGGAATACAAGAAATAATAAACGTACTTTAATGTTAAATCATCAACCACTCTATCTTTTCATCGTATTTTTCATATTCAGTGTTGCTTGCAAGCTAGATTTCATGGTATAATCCCATTGCGGTGAGACATCCATATGAATCCTAATCCTTTTCTGTCATATACTCGTATGTTTGTGAATGTTTAAACCCACGTGACTTTTGCCCATATATAAATGTGTCGTCCAAAATTTTTCTTTCTAGTCACGCAACAATGCTTATGTTCATTTGAATGTGCGTCCTCTATAGTTTATTATTATTACTATTAAATCCACTAACAACAAGAATAATGTAATAGTTCAATTAGCATAATCATAAATTGTAATTTGAATAATCCCATTTATTATCTAAGTTTTGTAGAGACAGAACTTCATAATCTATTATGAACAATTAGTAAAAAAAAAAAAAATAATAATTTTGGGTTGAATTAAATATTCAATAATTTGTCTTTAATTAATTGATTAATTGATTTGTAAAATGATAGACATTTAAATATTAAATCTGTATGAATATAATGTAGTATTTTACATATATATAGATCATGTAAATGTGAAATTCATCATAGATTGTGATGCACTGAATCCCTTAGGACTCAACGCCATAATCAGAGAGATATGTTGGGAGGAGCCAACCAATGCTGGAACTCTCAGGATATAAAAAGGGAGCTAGGTGTTTAGCAAGTCGCATAGCCAACGTCGTTCCAAGTGACGTGGAAGATTGTCCGGATGGGTTGATGATGATAGGGCTTGTGCAGTGGGATTGGGATGAGTCGCTAGGTTATTGTGGTAATTAAGGAAGCATGTATGGATTAACACGTTAACGAAAGGGATATTGAGGTCTTTGTGGAGAGGTAAATTTGAGACATAATGAGTAGCGTTGACAATATGGCAAAGGAGTTTAGATTGAAAGGACTGGATTCTCTGGATATTGGATTGTTTCGCGGACCCCACAGTTCAGCTCTGTAAGTCCAGACAGGTCTAAGCAATGTTTTGCCTAGAGTCAGTTTGTTTCAAACGTTCATTGTTGACCACCGTTCAAGCTGCCTTCGTAGTTGTCCATAACGTTTATTTAATTTTTGTCTTTTCAGATGAGGGTTCCAAGTAAGTCGATTGTCTAAATACAGTCCTGGGTAGCGTACTTGTGTGAAAGTCGGTATTTCTTAATTGTTCATATGTACGGAAGGAAAAGTTTGTCTACGAAAAGTGAAATTAATCTGTTGGTATTAGTTTTTATTCAGTATTTATTTTCCATTTTTTGCCCCAAGTGGTGATGAGGTCAAGGTATTCTTGGATATATGAGAAAATTTGAGCAGGATTAGGATTTGCAGATAATGTTGCAGTATCATCGCATAGGTTCTGACAAGGGTTTCTGGACATGTGGGAATATCAGCAGTGAATACTGTGTACAAGACCGGGCCGAGGCCACGCTTCCTTGCGGTACGCCGGCGTGTATGGATTTGATGTCGGTGAACTCTAAGCCGCACCTAACTCTGCAATAGCGATCCGTCAGATAGGATTGAAGGATTTAGTAATATGGGGTACGAAGGCGTTGCTTTAGTTTATATAACAGCCCTGGGAGCCATACCCTATCGAAAGCCAGAGTTACGTCCATGAAAGCACCCAGGCAGAAATTATTATGTACATTATTTGCTAGAATTCCCAAATTTGAAGTAAATCAATTAAACGGAAGGGCAATCTTACAGAATAGGTTTCGAACTTGTTGGATTTTGTCGGAAAGGTTCCAACGATTCTCTTAAACTTGTATTGTATTTTTCCGAAAAAAAAAAATTGTTTTAGAGCTGGTCTACGGGGAATCTGTAAAGTTAGGATTGTTATTCAAGTTTGATATATTCTTCTGGACTAAAATATAATCTTTATTCTAGAGCTAACTGTACATTATGCTGATTATACTTCTGATTATTATCTATCTGATATTACGATTATACTTTAATTAGGGCAACATTATGGGAAATTAAGGGAAGGGAATAGCTAAGTGGTTAGCGTAATAGACTCCCATGCGGACGACCCGGGTTCGAGTCTAGCTGTGCTACCCTAAGATATTTTTTCTTCTTAGGAGGCTCTAGGAGAGTTTTGTCTGTAACGAGAGAACACGGTCCGGAGGCCGGCAGTGCACTGAGAAGTCCCCCGGGCGCCAATGACCGGAAAAAAAAAAGGAATATTTATCACTTTTACAATGTGAGTATCTTATGTTGACGGGCCTTAAATTTAAAAAAAAAATGAGGAAAATTTATCTTTACAATGTGAGTATCTTATGTTGACGCGCCTTAAATTAAAAAAAATATATATATGGAAAATTTGTCAGTTTTGCAATGTGAGTATCTTATGTTGACGCGCCTTAAATTTAAAAAAAAAAAAAATATGGAAAATTTGTCATTTTACTATGTGGTATCTGATGTTGATGCCCTTAACTTTTAAAAAAAAAAATATGGAAAATTTGTCACTTTTACGATGTTGAGGTAATCTTATGTTGCGCGCCTTAAATTTTAAAAAAAAAAAATATGGGAAACATTTGTCACTTTTACTATGTTAGTGATCTTATTACGCGCCTTAAATCAAAAAAAAAAATATGGAAAATTTTGTCCACTTGTTCCTATGTGAGTATCTTATGTTGCGCGCCTTAAATTTAAAAAAAAAAAATATGGAAAATTTGTCACTTTTTACTATTTGGATTATCTTTAATGTTGACGCGCCTTAAATTTAAAAAAAAAATATGGAAAATTTCTCACTTTTACTATGAGAGGATTTATGTTGCGCGCCTTAAATTTTAAAAAAACAGTATGGAATTTGTCACTTATTACTATGTGAGTAAGCTTAATGTGTGACGCGCCTTGAAATTAAAAAAAAAAATAATGGAAAATTTGTCACTTTTTAACTATGTGAGTACCTTATGTTGACGCGCCTTAAATTAACAAAAAAAAAATATGGAAAATTTATCATCACTTTACTATG
This sequence comes from Triatoma infestans, assembly GCA_011037195.1. Classification (NCBI taxonomy): domain Eukaryota; kingdom Metazoa; phylum Arthropoda; class Insecta; order Hemiptera; family Reduviidae; genus Triatoma; species Triatoma infestans. The sequence continues at coordinate 5,311 of JAAEAF010011734.1, read as the reverse complement.
TAAGTAATCTTATGTTTACGCGCCTTAATTAAAAAAAAAAAAATATGGAAAATTTGTCACTTTTACTATGTGAGTATCTTATGTTGACGCGCCTTAAATTAAAAAAAAAAAAAATATGGAAAATTTGTCACTTTTACTATGTGAGTATCTTATGTTGACGCGCCTTAAATTTAAAAAAAAATATGGAAAATTTGTCACTTTTACTATGTGAGTATCTTATGTTGACGGCGCCTTAAATTTAAAAAAAAAACTATGATATTGTTCCCTTTTACTATGGTGATCTTATGTTGACGCGCCATTAAATTAAAACAAAAAAAATTTGGAAATTTGTCACTTTTACTATGCTGAGTATCTTATGTGTTGACGCGCCTTAATTTTAAAAAAAAAATGGAATATTTTGTCACTTGTTACTATGGTGAGTATCGTATGTTGACGGCTCCTGTAAATTTAAAAAACAAAATATGGAAAATTTGTCACTTTTTACTATTTAGTATCTTATGTTGACGCTCCTTAAATTTAAAAAAAAAATATGGAAAATTTGTACTTTTACGATGGGAGTATCTTATGTTGACGCGCCTTAAATGTAAAAAAAAAATTGGAAATTTTGTCACTTTTACTATGTGAGTATACTTATGTGGGCCCTTAAATTAAACCAAAAACAATATGGAAATTTGTCAGTTTTACTTACTATGTGAGTATCTTATGTTTGACGCGCCTTAAATTAACAAAAGAAAAAAAAAATGGAATATTGTCACTTTTACTATGTGAGTATCTTATGTTGACGCGCCTTAAATTTAAAAAAAAAATATGGAAAATTTGTCACTTTTACTATGTGAGTATCTTATGTTGAAGGGCCTTAAATTTAAAAAAAAAAATATGGAAAATTTGTCAGTTTTACTATGTGAGTATCTTATCCCATTTGAACCCAACTTTTTTTAAATTAGTTTTAATCTTTTTTTATATATATATAATCCTTTTATTTAGAACTGAAATAATAATAATATGTATTTTTTTCTTAGTTTACTGATTTCCATAAGAGCTACAAGCCGCCCCAAAAATGGGGCAGTGGAAACGAAAGGGTACAGTGTTTTGCAAAGGCACTTTTTTAGCAAATTAATGTTAAAATGGCCAAAATTCATATTTATTCTTACAATATAACACACAAAAAATTGATTTTATACACATACACATTTTACACACATATTACACACATTTTATCTATTTAGAATGAAATAGTTCGAAACAATTCGCATGGACACCAACATCGCACTTTTTACACTTTTTCGTTGTATTTTTACACTTTTTACACAAGGCACATCTAATTTGTGTGTGTGAGGAAATAATTAAATGCCCTCTCCCATCAAGCCTAATTCCTTCAGGAACCCTCCTAGATAGTTTTGTGACTAGTCTTGGGTGACCTATCGCAGGAGATTCTGAGGTTTGCAACAAATATACTTTCACATTACTTCTTGTGAACTGAAGTAAATCTAGATTTTCTCGGCTTTCAGTCATACTTTTGCCTATATAAAAGCCAAGCATTATTAACACTAGCATTGATAAGAAAACATATCAACTGCCAGTACCATTTTTTAGAACGTATATGGATACGTAAATTGCCAATATTTTCGCCCAATCTATCAACACCACCCATATATAAATTGTATTCCCTAATCAAACTGGGCTGGTCAACTTTTTATCTCCTTCTTCTCTTTCCCGCACCATTTTGCACCAGTTTTAGTTGAAGCTACTGTTACAATATTGTTATCGTTAAGCGCACTAAAGTAATATTGGTATTTCTCAGTCACCTGACACCATGTTCCTCTGGTATGTCTTTTCATAATTCCTGGTTCTATTAGTGGAGCTTTCTCTGTACGATTTTGTCTAATCGTACCTGCAGCTTTGTGGCCAAGCTTCTGAAGTTCTGACAGAAGTTTCACTGAAGTGAAATAATTATCGAAAAACAGATGGTACTTTCCAGCGAGTTCTGAAATAAGATCCAGGACTACTGAACCCCCCTCCCCACTCCTAAATATGGGTGTGTGTTGCCAGTGGAAGCTCCTTTGTAAGCTCCATGGAACATATTATAATTAATTTTTTTCACTTCATGATGAGTGGGATTTGATATTATGTCTTTCTTCACCCATTTCCTAATTTCAAGTATCTCTTCTGGAACACCTGCAGAAGTAGAAGGTACCGCATCGTCGCCTTCTATCTCACCAATACTTTCTGTAACAATTTCTCCATCCACAAATTTCTCAACAGTTCTTCAACACTCCCCCGAAGTTGATTACCTGATAAATAATCAGTGTTGACATCAGGTAGGTCTTCGTCGGCACTGTCTTCATCAGATAATAAGGGGTTATCCAGACCCTCTAAATATATCGCAGCTCTAAAAGCCTCATCGCTCATTTGAATAAAAGAAACAGCTTCCTCTACCATGTATCTATAATTAAAAAACGAAAAAGTAATTAAAAAAAAAAGATTAAAAACCCTATACCCATTGGTTCCCACAGCCCCAAAAATGGAGCGGCACAAATAAATTTGTGTAATTAAAACTAAGGCCACAATTTTCAGTAAACTATTACATCATTTCTTAGCTAGCATTATTAACTAAAATTAAAGTATAAAATATTTATAAAAAGTTGGAAAAGAATATTTAAAAATTCACCTACCTTTTCTGAAAGCTCATGTTTGATTTTTAGTTGACTTTAACTTCTTAATAGAATCACTGTTTATGGAAAACTGAAGTTTCCTTTAGTTGGACCTTTTACCTAAAGTCTTATAAAGCAAACAATAGAAAAAATTCCATTCAGGGGTAAAAACCCTGGTGGTGGGGGCAAAAAACTACCTGCCTTTTTTGGGGGCAGCGGGCACAAATGTGGGCACAAATATATATCAGATTTGGTGTAACATAAATTTGAATAGTATACATTATATATTTCGTAATTAAAGAAATAAAAAAATGCTTAAATACATTTTTTGTACTTTTTTGAAAAGAATATACTTGTATAACTATGAATTTCAGATTGCTAAGGGCTGTCTATAAAGTCGATTAGGATTCTCTAGGCATTATGTCGCTAGGAAACCTCTAAAGGCAAAAGTCGATTGAAAAATCCCTGATATATATTTTCCCTTGATTATTTTTTTCCCCCTTCCCTTTATTATTAGTTATTATTAATATTATTATTATATTATTTCTAAAATATTTTAAACTCATTCATAAATCTTTCTTGTTTTGAATTTTGAATTTCTTACATAATATAAAGTAACATTGCTAAAAATTATAAGAAAAATTGGGTATAAAAGACAAAAAGCTTTATAATGCAGTTATAAAGTTTATCTTAGAGTATACGCCTAGACTTTCCACTTAGCTACAAGAAATGACCCTTTGAACTAAAAAGGGGTGGTTGGCGGGAGGAGAATATTGTTTGCTTTTAACATTCCCTCTTTTAACCCTTGCATCTAATATCTAACTTCCGGCACTTTTAATACAATTTCTAACCATTTTGCATTTCCATTGTAAGTAGATGCGCGGCGACTGTTAACTAGTTGTAGATGGTTTTATAAAAGTAAGTTTACATTAAGCCCTTAACAGGGGCAAGCGGAGTCTCTTAGCAGGGTAATATATAGTCATTTTATGAGCCAACCTTCTATCTTTTTCTCTCTTGTTGCTTTTAATTAATGATTAAATGGAAACTTTGGTGAAACTCATGAACAAGTTTTGAACATGTCTTTCGTGTGATTAAGAAGTAATTATAACAGTATAATATCAATTATGTAAGCTGACATTTTTTTATTTTTTATTTTTATACTTATTTTGAATGCACAAGGTTGAAGTTGTTTTTTAATTTGTAAATATTATACACTCATAAATTAATGTTCTAAAAGACTGGAAGAGCTTTCGTCTCTGCAGGATGTGCTTCTAGTCTGGGTGCCAGGTCACATGGGAATTTTTGGGAATGAGGAGGTGGATAGGTTGGCCAAATTAGGCGCCTCTCTTCCTTTCACTGGTCCCGAGCCTGCTGTTGGCGTGTCTTCTGGCACATGTCTGTCAGTCTTCCAGACATGGACGGTTTCACAGTATTCATCCTTATAGATGAGCTCAGTTGGTTTTCGGCAGTCCAAGATGCTCATCGGGGGTCCGGACAAGGTCATTAGTGAGACATTGCTGTGTTTTTCACGGAGCTCTCTCAGGCATCTGGTTGGATCTCTTACTGGACATTGTGGTTTAAGGAGGCCTCTCTACATAATGGAGCTCATGCCGAATCCATTTTGTAGAGTCTGTGAGACAGACCGTCTGGGGAAACAGCCACCCATCTTTTGACTGATTACCTGGGTTGTGTTGAAATTAGGTTCAGGACCTTTGGTCGGAATAGGATGTCTGTCGGAAGAGCTTAGGCTATTTCCGCTTAAGTTACCGTCCGATTTATTCGGACTGCAGTGAATCTTAGATGGATTAGATCCGGGTATGGATTTTTGTTCTAGACTCGGTATGTTGTTGTTTTTCTTGGAGTAGCTATAAGGGCCCAGTGAGGCTTTGGATAGCGTAGGGTTTGGTCCCTCTCCACAGACAAATAATAATAAAATATACTCATGAATTAGTAAACAGTAGTAAATTTATTTTTTTATTTATATTTTGTATTTTTACTCTTTCTAATTTTATTTCATTTCACTTTTATCGAATAATTTTATTCTACAATTTTGCACTTTTAGTCATATTAGAAAGACACAAATATTTCGTCAAGAATTAAACAATAACTGATTAATTCTACAACAAACTTTGTTGTGAAGTAGATGACATTTTGGATTGAATAGTTATGTAAGAACCCGATTATTAATAAAAGTTATCCACTCCTTGGTGATTGTGCCTGAAAACCTTTGATATTTACGGTCAATTCCATTAAAAAAAGTTTTGGAGTCATGAAATTGTAGTGGAATCGTTTATGTGATGATCTGATCCCACCGTGATGTTACAAGATGTAAAGGAATCGTTTAATGTGATTCCTGAGGTATGTAGTAGATGTCTTGAAGAGGGCGGAAGTTAGTTTAGATATTTTTGGAAGTTAGTGCACGAATTATTAACAAGGAAATTATAAAAATAGACTGTATTTGAACAATAATTTAAACGTAAAAAATGGTAACTATTAACAAGAAATACTTAGAAATAATTAGAAGATAAATAACTAATAATTTAGAATGATTAAGATAAATGAACTAAGATGCACAACTAAAGGTAATAAGTATAAATAAAAACTGTATAGGGACGCGTAAACTGCTGCTCGTATATGAAGACGTACTCAAGTATAATCGT